>JANHJO010003003.1:148532-168667 GCA_032468235.1 Pseudoxyrhopus heterurus
AACTTGTGATCTATGCACATAGACTTTTGGACTGAGGACTCACACACAGATCATGTTCTGAATCAGCTTAATTGCCAACTTCGATGCTCCTTCCTTCCAAACTACTTCCATGTATCTACTGGGCCTGGCCCTTCAGCTTTATTTGGATTGTATAAAAATATGCAAGATATGTTGTTTTTGTTTTTTACTCTGTATTTTTTTGTATTTTATTCATTCTCTTTTTCTTCTTTATTCATCCTTGCTTTTAAATATACCCATGCTCCTATGCGTATATTTTCTGGGAAATGTTGACAGTTAAACCTTTTAGGGAACACTTCAGCTGACAGGCTATGTTCATCAGAAAGAGCAATAACTTTTTGTGCATGTTCAGTCCTAATTATAACTATTATTATTCTTACACAGACCATCATCATTACCACGCAATAATCATATGAAACAAACAGATGGAGGATGCAACTCAGAAATATCCTTGCCAGTATATGCTCTAGGAGCCTGTAATCTCAGGGAATATATTTTGGATGAACTATTATGGAGTTTATACTGTAAGCACCCCTTGGAGGCTCTATCTGGTTTTAAATTTTCTATTCCTAGGATTTTGGTGTCTTGCTACTCATATTCATAGCTCACTAAAGCCAACATGCCTTGCTATTATATGAATGTGTCTTGTTAGACACATCAAGTTTCTGGCCAAGTCTTCAGCTGATAGGCAGTTTGGGAAAAATGTTTAAATTAATTCCAGCAGGATATATGATGCCCTTGTGGCAACTATTACTGTTCCCAAGTTGCCCATGAATTGCCTGAAGGGCAATGCCATCTTAACATTTCTGCAGGGAAAGCTGAGCAAGGAAAGCTTCGGTATGTTTCTTAAAATAATGAGAACAAAATTGGGAGGGGGGATAAAATACATTTGAAAAACTCACCTGGTTTCTGGTTCATTGTGTATGCTTCAAATGTCAACAAAAATACGTTGTGTGCTTACAGGAAAGGCACTTCCACCCCCATCCCCACGCCTTATTAATTGACTAAATCAATACCAGAACTGTATATGGAGAAATTCAATATGTGTCAACTCCTGGCATGAATCCACACCAAAGAAAGACTTGACTAGCCTCTCTGTTCTTTCCTAAGCATAATCAAGCACCTGCAACAAAAGGCTTTGCCTTTTTCTTAATCTCTATCTGTCCCTGTAAAAGCAGAAAATACACAAGCCTTAAGCCTGGTAGGCAAGAAATAAATTGACTATGGAAAAGACTAACAGGCAAAACCAAAAATCCTCCTGCAACAATGTATAAGCTACAACCCTATGCCCATTTCCTTGGGAGTAAGGCTTTTTGAACAGCATGGGACTTGCTTTTGACGCGGGAATAAAACTCTTCTCTTTTACAGCTACTCCAGACATTTCTTTTCCATATTTTTTCCAATACTTCCAATGGAAATATTATAGGGGAATAAGGAGAGCCATATTTTATTATAGCATTACAGTTTCAGATGGACGTGCCTACAGTACTTTTCAGTCTAAGGAACTACTACTTGCAATTGTTGAGCCACAGGTGGCTCTCAGTATTTACAGGGATTATATTTTTGTATAGTATTGTCAGTAAGGAAAACTCAGATAATGAGATCTTGAGTTTGTGGAAATTGGGGGGTTAGGGACCCTCCAAGTAACTCATGGTATTTGTGCTTGGGTGGGATGCAATTTGTGAGAACTGTGCTTGGAAGTTTCAGAGGAAAGAGTAGAACTGGCGGCTGGCTTCATCCCAAAACGAAGGAGGCAGGGTGAAGAAGGAGTCCCTGCCAATAGGAAGATAAAAGTCTGCAGAGCTGCAGCAATTCAAACTGGGATCAATTTCTGCACTTAATGCCATAAGACATATGAATGCTCCAAGATATATATCACAAAGAAAGCATTGCAGATACTATAATGTGGGTCCTTTTACCCAGCTAATATTATTGAATAACAGTTTACTCCACTCATGCACTTATTTGATTACCACTGATGCTATTGCTGTTTTTGAAGCTCCATCAGGGTTGAAAATTTTGGAAGAATTAGTTAAGGCAATACTTAATTTTTTTACAGGAGGTCATGAAACTGATATTAATAATTTTAGTGACTTTGAGAATAATGAGCTTGAATGTCTCTTCTGGTAAACCAGTGATAACTTTTTTAAAGAATGGGAGATTAGCTTCTTTTGATCTTAAAATAAGATCAGCACAACAAAAAATATTCTCTGCATATTGGCCACATCCAAGAATGTTTAATAAGTATCTGTGACTTTCCCCTAGCTGTTGGAAATGGAATTCAGGGGATGAACAATATGGATTTGCCTTTTCATTACCATTCTTCATGCTGAAAAGAGTAGGATGGCTAATGTGACTTTAAGCTGATTTTTGTGTGTTAAAGTGTTTATGTTCTTCTTGGCTATTTCATCAATACTTGGAATGGCATTCTCATTGTTATATTTTTAAGTCTTTCTGGGAAACCTTTTTATTATTATTTCTACACAGAATATTAACTGTGTAGTTAATATTAGCTGAATAAAGGAATTGTCCTATATAGCTTGATTGGATGCACATTGGATCTGCCTGAAAAATTCTGGGAGATTTTATTATAAAACTTTACATATTCAGCTCTCTTCCTAGATCAATGATTGCCTCCAACCTGGTCCTTTTTATATGGTGTGCATGAAGGCAGAACTTTGATAGACAATTTGGCTCACTTTTTTTTTCTATTCTTCCTCATTTAAAATAAATAAATAAATAGAGGCCCCAGAGGAGAAAAGAAATATCTTAAGGATAAAATCTAGCTGTGAACAACATGTTATTTTACATACAAAAACATACCAGGTGAGGTGAGGAAAAGAGATTATATTTTATTTCAGTCTGTTTCTTGGAGTTTTAAATTTGCCTAGTGAGGAACAGATATTGCTCACAGCTATGCCTGATCCATCTCTGAACTGATCCCTTTGTGCAGCTGCTAAGGAGAATCAGAAGGCTTTGGAAAACTCGGGGCTGCTAATAATTTAGGAAGAAGTAGACTTTTTTCCTTCTGAATTAAAATTCAATTATTTTTATTGGAGGGCACTATATTGCTGGAAGGGTAGATTTAAAAGCAATGCATCGTTTCCTTGTTCTTCATTTGGCATCCTGAAAGATTACTTAACTGATCTTTTCATAACACCTGAATCTTACAAGAGCTCTGCTGCTACAATTCCCCTTTTAAAAGCCAATGAATTCATTCTAAGAAAAATGGCATTTTCTTAGTTACTCGGTGTTTAAAAGACACCCAGTATTTAAGGTACCCAGCATTTAAATTCTGGCTTTTGCTGAAATTATGCTAGCAAAGGCACAGGCAAAATGTCACTAGGTACAAATAACTTCTAACTAACTTCTTTTGTACTAGGTACAAAAAATATCTAAGAAGGACACGGTTCTTTCTGAAGGATTCAGGCATAGCAATGCTACCGAAAATGAGAGGTTGCAAGAGGGAGAGAACCAGAGAGGTAATTATTCCAAGCAGTTTCAGGTAGGGAAACATAATTCTCTTGAGGAACTTGGGTTGGGAACCTAGTTTACCAAATTTTTATTCCTTGCTATGTTTGTTATTCACTGCTGTAAAATAGCTTCCTCAATAACCTTTTTCAAATAGCTATCACAGAAACATCTAATATCCAAAACTTTCATATAAATTCATATAGATAACCTTCATATCATCATTGCAATACTTTCAGAGGAAACCATCCCCACAATTTAGCTAACAGATCGTGGCACGATGGAGAGATATGCAAATATATGTTGGCTATTGCTGAGTAACAGCACAATATTTTTGCCTGGAGTAGTCTGCTAACTAGAGTATAATTGGTTAGTGTCAATTTTATAAAAAACTGAAATGGCAGTTATTGTATTTATAAAATAATACATATTTGCACTTATGAAATAATATATACCACTATGGCACGGTTCTCAAACCAATAACAGCAAGATAGTGAAAGCATGCCGAGCACGGCATCTGGAATTGTTTTTGTCCCTTAATAATGGCTTCACTATGGATCAAATAAATAGGAAAGAGAGGGTTTTCCTGCAGGAGGTTACAGAGGGGATTTCTCCTGAACTACTTTGGTCCATGACATAAGGCTGTAGTTCATTTCAGAGCTCTTTCTTTTGCTAACTTTTCTCACTACATCAAATTTGGTACTATTCAATTAAGATTCTGGAATGTTATCCTCCTGACAGACTGAAATTATCCCAAAAAGCTGTACATAATTCATTTCTAGTATTTCAATGGGTTGGAACAAATAATGCAGTGGAATTGTGCAGAGTATGCCAAACTGCATATCCCCTAGGAATGCATTGGGGGAATCATTTTCCTGGAAAGTTTTTCTCCATAGCCCACAGCCTGATACAATCTATTTTTAATCCATTGCTTTGTTGGCTTTCACTACTATCCTAAATTTGTTTCTACTATGTTCAATTTTCATAGAGTTATCCTGCTGATAGACAGATGGTCAGAGTCCTAAGCTCTTTTACATAATATCTTTCCAACATTTCATTTGACTGGAAGAATAAACAGGACCTACATGAGATCCCTAATGGTTTTTATAGTTCACTGATGACAAACGTTGCCCTTGAACCTTATCATGGTGACTTCCAAGGAAGGTTTCCATCTGGATGGAAAACTTGCCCAAAGAGATATTTCTGTTTAGAGACATAGCAAAGCTCCATCCCCGAGGAATCAAATCTTCCAAGTGAAGACCAAAGAAGGCTTGTTTACTGTTCATTTGAACATATACCATGTGAACACAATCACAATAGAACAGTGTGTTTTGATAGATAGCATCTAACCAAATTGCTGGTATGAAAATAACTACTTTTTTCGCCCAGATCCAGAATATTATCCTCTAGCTACCTCAAGCCTAACAATAAGGGTCACGGGTTTAATAAAAGTATCCTTCAGAATGAAAAGAAAAATGCACTTTAAAAACTTGCAAAGGGAGACTTTCTTGTGACCTATCTCCTCCCTTTCAATCATCCCTTTACTGTTGGAAATTATTCATTTGTATTATGTCAATTAATTATGCAAGAGCTTCAACTATTGAGGAAATAGCCTGTTCTTTATTTAATCACTGGTAATTTCATAAGTGTCTCTTGATCCACCTATTGGTATGCAAGACCTTCTCTTTCTTTTTGAACAAACAAGACATCAACCGAAGAGGTTAAGGATCTTGAATTATGAGTTATTTTCTTATTGTACACAAAAGACACAGTATTTCTCAGCCGGTTTGGATAGAGATATACAGGCTTTGTAGGGATTTAACAAGGATATGAATAAGGATAACAAAAGGAATTATTACCTATGGAGAATTTTACATGAACAAGTTTGTAATATCTCTTTCAGCTTGTATAATCCACCTTTCTGTTGTGACACCGTTTCCTGTGACGCAAAAATGAATTGAAAAACATTTTATTCATGTTTTAGAATTTAAAAAAAGAACTGGTTTTTAGCTCCTGACATATTGTAGAATAATCAGCTATCACTTCTAGTGGTCTAATTTATTTTATTTCCAGTTTCAGTGGCTATGCAGCAAAACAAAATATAATCAAAATTGCAACTGATATTGATATAAGAACCGTGTTGTTGGTTCTGCTCTGCTAGCTCTAGAACAGGCAAAAATAAACAACAAAAAGCAAATCAAAACAATGATTTTAGAAAGTTATAAATAGATTAAGGGTCCAGATAAATTTAAAGTAAAACTTTGGAATTAATTATAAAAAATAATTCCAGTAGGTTCCTGGGATCTTTGTACCTCGGATACCCAGGGAAATGATTGAAGCCTGGGAAACAGTCTCCTTGTCAGTCAACAGGAGTGCTGATTTACTACCAGCTTATTGGGTACTTAGGAGCCAACAGCTTGACAACACAAGGAAACAACAGCCAACAACTTCATAGCCGACAATAATAGTCAATCAACAACTAAAAAGCCACATACAACCAGGCACCATATAAATACTACGCATAGAATAGGCCAAAACACACATTCTGGTAGAGAGTAGTTCCCTGAATGATGAGCTACAGCATGAGTCTGAAAGCTCAGAAGATTAAACCTCTGGTTCCGCTGACCAACCGAGATTGGATCCTGCAACATTATCCTGGGACATGTATAGGTGCCTTCATTCATGGAAAATATACTTCTTGATCTCTTAGATTAAGATCTCTCATATTTTTAGTCTGGCAAGTAGAAGACTGAAAACAGATACTTTGATATTAGTTTTGACCTGCTCAATGATTCTTCCATTGATTTTCCAATTAATTGTAGATTTACAGCACTCTCTTGAGAATACTAAATTCTCAACTACCTGTCTTTTCAAATAATTAATTTCAAAGTACTCAATAAAATAACATAACTTTAAGGCATTTACACATGTCCATCAAGAGTTACAGAAAGAATGGCCAGGCCATCAGCATAGAGAATAGAAATAGAGAGTGGAGGGAGGGGGCAAAAAAT
Source organism: Pseudoxyrhopus heterurus (assembly GCA_032468235.1). Classification (NCBI taxonomy): domain Eukaryota; kingdom Metazoa; phylum Chordata; class Lepidosauria; order Squamata; genus Pseudoxyrhopus; species Pseudoxyrhopus heterurus. The sequence continues at coordinate 155,033 of JANHJO010003003.1, forward strand.
GTGGGATGGAATTCTGGGTTAGCAAAGTCTTCAACTTCATTAACATATAAATTAATTAGTAATGGGGAAAGAATATATATTTGTTTTAACAGCTTTTTGAATGGGTTGTTATTTTTCTTAACTTGCACAATAGCACTGACGTGCAATGTTTTTATTAATTTGAGGGTACAGTGAGCAATCAATATAGCAGCCAATTTCCTCCAGATTCTGTCACACAGTATTGAATCAAAGGAAATCCCTGAATCTATAAAGGCAACAGAGACAGAGATGGTTCCTTTCAATGAACTACAAGGGTATTTCTCAACTACAAGGGTATTTCTAGACCTGATGCTGGCTACTAAGGGGCCAAGATTTTTTTGATAGGATCCAATCCAATAGTTCATGGTACAGGTAGACCTCATTTAGTAATCATAATTAGGACCAACTTGGCTGTTAAGTGAAGTGGCCTCTAAATGAAACCACAACTGTGCACAATCTTAATTCAACTTTCCTTTGTTTTACAGACCTGCAAAGATTGTAAATGAGAGAATGGGTCATTAAGTTGCTTTTTAATCACCATGGTAACTGTGAATGGTTACTAAATGTGGCAGTCACTAAGCAAGGACTTCCTATACAAGAATTAGATATCTATATCTATAAAACAGAAGTGTGGGTTTGTATGTGCTCTATACAAACCCAAACCCCTGCATTAATCTTCCCCAAATTTGGCACATACCTACCTTGGCGTTGCGAGATCAGCACTACGGGGGTCACGAAGCCCATTGGAGGGTCTTTGCCCCCCAAAAAGAGACACAAAGGGGACACCCCCACTGACACAGCAAAAAAAGTACAAAGCAGCTCTATTGCAAATGTGCAGCAAAGCCCCCTTTTCTCCAACCATTTTTTCAAATTCTTTTCCAACGGAGGCATGCTTTTCTGTCAGGATAACTTTCTGATAACTCTGACAGGAGGCTTGCTCGCCAGTAGTACGCAGTGCAAGCAGCAAAAACCTTCCAGTCAGCGGCCACAATGGCCAGCAGCAATGGGCACAATGCCCAGAGGAGCCCATCCGGACAAGTAAGAAATGGCCTTAGGTGGCCGGCAGTTCATAGCTCCGGTGGCGCGGCACCCCCCAGCACAGTTTCCACAGCTCCAGCAGTGCGGCCACTTCATGACAGCTCTGGCGCCGTGCCACTCCCCCCCCAGGCACAGTTTCCACAGCTAAGGCTGCTTCTTGACAGGTCCAGTGGTGCGCCACCCCCCCCAGGTGCTGTTTCCAAGCTCAGGTGGCATGGACGCTTCTTCACCGCCTGAACTGCCAGAGCTGTGAAGAAGCGGCTGTGCTGCCTGAGCTGTGGAAACTGCACCTGGGGGATGCCGTGCCACCACAGCTGTCAAGAAATGGCCATGCCACCAGTTTCCACAGCTCAGGCAGCGTGGCACACTCCCCCCAGGTGGAGTTTCCAGGTCTTCCTAAGGCCATGCCACCTGAGCTGTCAAGCGCCGGCCCAGTGCCCTTGCCCAGTGGCCCACCCAGCAATCATCAGAAGGCCGGAAATGAACAGGGAGAAGGGGAAAGAAGAGGAGGAATAGAAGGGAAGAAGAGGAAGAAGAAGATGGAGGAGGTCAAAGAAGACAATAAAGAGGAGGAGGAGAAGGAAGGAAGAAGAGGGCATGAACGTGAAGAGGGGGAAGAAGAGGAGGAGGAAGAGCAGCAGGGGGAGGAGAAATAAGAATACAATCAACAGGAGGGGAAGGAAGAGAAAGAGGAGAGGACAAGGAGGCGGAAGAACATGATGAAGAGGAGGAGGGGCTGGAGGGGAAAGAACATGAGGAAGAGGATGAAGATGAAGAACATGAAGAGAAGAATAAAGAAGATGAGCAGGAGTAGGGCTCCACAACTTTACTCATACATACATAAATACCCGGGCAAAGCTGGGTAATAAGCTAGTATACTTATAATATACATTAGCCAAAGTCCTATTTATAGCCATAAAAAGATAGGCTCATATGGATGACCACATTCCCCTAATGTGAACATCACCATCTCTATTTACTTATCTAGGTTTTTTTTTATGTGAAACAATTTTCATTTCTGTATTGTTTTAGTAGTTGTTTTATTTTTATGGTGAAGTTTTAATTTGTATCTTTTTTATGTAAACCACAAATTTTGCACTGACGTATAAATATAATAGATAGACAAATAGTAGATAGATAGATAGATGATACAGATGAAAGATAGATAATAGATACAGATAGAGCAAGATACAGGGATAGGGATAGGGATGGAGAGAGAGAGCGAAATCCAAATTTATTGCCAGAACATAACTTTCACAGATACCGCCAGATAACGTTGCCAAGGCCATAACAGCTAAAATTATTTTTAAATCAGAACATTTCAATAACCTTTGGAAGCTACTCAGATAGGTATCTACTTGTCTGAACTATTAGAAGGAGGATAAGGTACAGGAAAATCAGATTTGCAAGATGCTGTTATAGTTGTGTCAGCCTCACTAGGTAAGCATGACATGAAATCAACTCCACATATTGTCTACAACTATTTGTACTGAAATTGACTATAATAATGGTAAAATAAGATCAAAAAACAATCCATTGTGGTGCTGTGCAAGCTCCATTTAAATGCCAATAATTCATTTCTTTCCAACAAAAATGAGATCTGGAAGTCTCTGCAGCTAGTGAAGGACAAACTTATTCATGGCTCACCGCCTCAATAACCTGCAGGAATCTGCCACAAACTGGCATATGATTAAATGCAGCTAACAACCCCAAAGCAATTCTAAAATTTCTGAAACTGTCTAATGAGCCACAAAAGCATAATTCATGTAACCTCTGTTCCAGTAAGAACAGGACTATTGACATTATCATTGACTCAGTGTCACGTCGCCATTCCTAGAATGCTCACATAGATATACAATCATCAGGATCAGGAATATTGTCAAAATGTGAATTGCAGCTGATGCTATAAGACAAAATGTTGGAAGAGGGTGATGCCATATAGCAAGCTGGTCCTGCAGCTGCTCCTTTGGATTTTCATGATGTTTTGCACATAACCATTCCCAACAAAAATATAAATGTTCAATAAAAAAAGCTAAAAGTGCAAGTAACCAATAGTTGACAGCAGGTAATCAAACAAGAAGACTAACAAGAAGCAGGAAATCACTCAAAGTTTGTCAAGCTCAAGTCAAAATTCAGACTTCAATCTTATGGCTTGAAATCTGCGAGTTTCTTGCTTTTTACCAGGTGCATCACCTAGTTTTGGTGTTTCTGAGTAAGGCTTCAAATCACTATGGATAGCAATCTAGTGGATTTAGATAGCAAATTAGTGATTACATAGATACCTAGACAGTAATCTAGTAATGTAATGAATATAGACCTGCCCAGTAATGCCGTAACATGACAAGGGGGGGGGTAGAAAAACAAGAACCCAAAGACTAACCTCAAGAAGACTGTACAGTTTTCTCTCTTTCATACTTTTGTACAAAGTGACCCTCACAGCAGCACTTTCTGGGAAAAGAAAATTATAGCCTGGCCTTTTTGTTTTTTTCATTGCTAGAATTAGATTGCTCATCTTATTATACCTTATAAAACAGCTCTTCAAGGAGAGAATTGATTTTCAATACCATCTCTTTTTTTAATAGCCACTGAGATGCATGCTCTCAGCTCCAAACAGTACTGTAATCCCCATGCCTTGTACACAAGTATTAGATGGTCAGCAGACTGGGAGACTTCCTACCTGAAGATAAGAGCCAATGAATTTATCAAAAATTATTAGCTGAAATATAAAAGAATTTGACTATTTAAAAAACTTCTTACCTAATTTTCAAAGTGAAAAAGCATTGATTGCAGGATTATACATATCTTGGAAAATACAATGACTAGCATTTTCAAATCCCTAAGAAAAAGCAGACAGACTGCAGGTTTGTGGAATCAACATATAGATTGCTTTACCCAAATGTCAACATTAAAATAGAAATTGTTCCCAGAAAAAAATTCCACAAAGTTCATTTTGCAGGATGCATACTGAGTTTGTCCCCATGGAAAACCAGCTAAAGCTTAAAAAAGGGAATGATCCCCTAATGCAGAAAAAAAAATTGAGTAACATTGGCATAGCGAAGAGGAAAATAATGTTTCTGAGGCGAGAAGCTCCTATAAAAAGTTCAAGGTTCTACATGTAGCATTCATGGAATGGAAAAGGTCTCTTCTTTCTTGAAGGCATTTGCCTATTGTTCAGAAATAGTTCACAGAAGCATATCAGTACTGCTAACTATTGGGTAACCCATTCAGATATGTATTATCCCCCCACTCACCCAGGCAAATCCTTGGTCACTGCAATGTTGCTTATCTCTTTCATCCTGGACTTTTTGCTTCAGAGTGCCATTGCCTTCATTATCTCTTCAGCTATCCTCTGAACTCCTTCCAATTTGTCGATACGTTCTGTCACTCTGCTTTACATGAAAGGAAAACACTCATTTGGGGGCACTGATCTACCAAAAGCAAAGGAATAAAAGTGACACGGCAGACGAGTGAATGATACAAATTACTCTGACATTTTCCTTCTGGGATGAATTCAGTCTTGCCCTTTCTAAGGCAGCTTTCATGAAATTTCTTTTTACACCAGATGAGTCCTTCTGCAAATACAATTTTATTGAATAAGCAGCAAGATGAAGGCTGGAGCAATCCTAGATAAAGAGAAAGGAAGAAAATGACTATATACTACTGATTGCTGCTCTCTGGAGCAAAGAAGATCAATATAAATCTTCTGCAAAACAAAGAATTTTGTTTCCTTTGGAGAACGTTGTGTTCTTAATAATATCCAAAATGTTCCAATCAGCCAATCAGTCTTGAAATTCTTCAGTACTCAGCAACAATCAGTACATTTACTTTATACTTTGTAGTGTTAAATACTTTTATATATATTGGGATATGTCACAGCTAGTTTGCAAAATTCCAAGAAGTTTACAAGAATTACAAGAAGAGAGCCAGTTTGATCTAGTGGTTAAGGCACCAGGAAAGAAAGCCATAAACCATGAGTTCTAGAACTACCTTAGCCATGAAAGTCAGCTGGATGACTTTGGGCCAGTCACTCTCTCTTTCAGCCCAACTCACCTCACCTTGTTCCAAATTCCCATACTAATAGAAGAGAATACTTGTAGCTCAGGGTTAAACTGTAGGATCGTAGGTTATGATGTTACCTAGTTTAATAATGAAATGTCTGCAACAAAACCACCAAGCTCGGAGACTACCGAGGACTTCACAATTGCCATACCATTCTAATAGTTACTTGTAATAGTAAACATAGTTTTACTCTAGTAATCTTCTACATGCAGCATTATCAGTTCTACTAATCATTTAAGATCAGATGTAGAGGCAGTAACTGAATCCAGAGGGTCTTTCTATAGCATCTCTGTAACTAAAAAATAAAGACATTTCATTAAAACTTCTTTTACACCTTGCAACTTTGTATTTTCAACACCTTTTGACAAAAGTTTGAGAAATCAAGCATTTGCCAACATGTGTGATAACAACAATTTTACAACAATTATTTATATGCAAGTTGTTAATCTAATGAATAAAAACTGAAGCTACAAATCTTTTCAGTTTAATCTTTACTTTCCTTGTCAGAATGTGTTTGTTCTTTTCCACTGCACTGGCCATTCCCTGGCCCTAGTCTACCCTGGACTTGTATATACAATATACAAAAGCATTGTCATAGATTCCAATCCATAGCAAAATGACTTTATTCAGATAACTTATTACAGAAGAAAAAGTAATTTATTATATTTTCCTCCATGATCTCATGCCCTTGGAAAATCTATAAAGTAGCATACAACACACACACAAAATCAATGAAACTAGATCAAATTTTATTTTAAAGGCATGTTTAGAAAAATATACTGAATGAAACACATCTCAGAAATACAGTACTAGAATTGTCTTCCAATTTCCAAAATGTTTTCTTCTATTGTCAAAAAAAGACTCTTTCTTCTGCCTCATTCCTATGGTGCCCTTAAATGCCTTTAGATGGATTAAGGATGATAGAGATAGAGACAGATAAAATTCTTAAGCTTATTTTTTGTTGTTGTGGGTAATTGTAGGTTCTGCTTTTATCATTTTCTATAACATCTCTTAGTCAGCTTCCCGCTCTGCCCTTATTTCCTCATCTGAAAAAGGTCCCTGGGAAATCATTTTTTTTTTAAATTGAGGTTTAATTGAAATGTAAAAAATGAAAGACTGTTTCTTTTTTTCAATCACAAGAGATTTTAAAAACTCATTGGCACAGCATTATAGAATAACAATGTAGGAGAAATGGAATCAAATAAGCTGCTCTTTGTATCAACTTCATTGGTCTTTTCATTAATTTCAATGCACAAGAAAAAAATGGTCTTCCAATTGAAGAGAAAGGCTATCTATATAGAAGATGTATATGTTTATGTAGAGAGAGAGAAAAAAATCTAGTTAGAAGATTGGAATCAGAATAGCAAAAAAAAAAATCTTCCACCACATCATGATTTCATTTTACATGCTTCACTCAAATATCAAAAGGCCCATTTCCATACCTCCATTATTAGAAATACAGCTCAACCTCAAAATTGCATATAATGTGCAACACACAATAAACTCTGTAAAGAGCAACACTGGAATCATGTGTGACAAAATTTAAAAGACAGCTACACAAGAGCTACAGTGTAAGAAAGCTTAAGAACCCATTATCTGCTAGTGAGATGGTTGACACACCAAAATCCTGGGAACAGCAACACAAATTCCTGGGATTAGAAAAATAAATCCTGGATGAGGTAGGATGATGAATGAGGATCCCAAGGGAAAAGGTAAGCATTTAAAGTGACAGTTTATAAGCCAGGGTTGTATAAGGCAATTTAGTCAAGCAACCACCCAGGCTATGAAAGACCTGAAACAAATATTCCAATAAAGATTTTCTACATGATTACAGACTCTTCATGTTCTTGAGACAGAATTTTGGCACATTGTATACATTCAGTAAGTCTATGTTCAATATCACCTGTGACTCTCCCAAACATGATTTAATTTTCAAGTGTGTTATATGAATGATTTTTTAAATTATTTTGCCCTTTCAGCCCCCTACTATTCTTAAGTTGGTTATTTGCACACATTTCATTTTGAAACATTAGAGTTGTAACTGACACTTTAAAAAGTGGCCCAACTTTTAGATTAGGATTAGCAGAGAGTGTAAACCGTTGTCTTCAGAGAATTACATGGAAAGCTTGTCCGTGTTGAGCAGCAACATGATTTAATCAAAGAAAGTTTACCTACACGAGCTGTTTGAAAGAGATACACTGAGACAGGCATGAAGAAATAACAGAGATGGTTAAGCCAAGCCAAAAAGGCTCTAATGAGAGAGGAAAGGGAGAGACATGAGCATCCATGCATCATTTGAGTGGATTAAATGGGTTTTTACAATATTTCTTTTCCCTTCATTCCCTTAGTCTTAAATTTGCAAAAAAATTGCACCTGCTGTCCTTGGCAAAAACAGGAACTGAAGCAGGTTGTCATCCTTTGAACACCTGTGTTCATTTCTTTCACTTCTTTTCTTTGTCATAACAATGATTTGATTTTACAACCTTTAGGATATGGCAGACAGCCAATAGTTCCCCTCTTTATAATGGGAACACAGATGCTCTGCTGCCAGGCAGAGGCTAGACCCACATTCCCACATAAGCCAGAAAAATATGGTATCCAACTCTGTTCACTTGGCAGGAACCTATTCTGTCTCCTTGCATAGAAGTATGGGATTTGCTTTCCATCCTTATGGTATGAATGCATTTTTGTAATGTATTTTTTTGCTTTTTGCTTAGCTCAGAACATAACTATATTGGGAGATTGTGTGGTCTCACAAAGATTTAGACCTCTTAAAGGAATAGGAAAAAGATACAAAATTTTGACACGTACATCTTCCAGCAAGGCATCTAGTCAAAGTATTTGAGCAAGGGATGGGGCAATTGCAGATTTACTCCAAGAAAAAAAAAATCAGGGAGAAGAGGCAGGTACAGGAAGAGAAGCCAGTACCAGAATGATCAGATAGGAAATAAGAGAGGGGAAAAGCCAGTCTACAAAGCAGCAATAGATAGGAGTAAGATGGACCAGATACAGTAGATCAGCTTTTTACAATCATAATTTTCCACTTGCATTGGATTTCAAATCTCTTTATCCTACGAAGTGGCAAACTTTCAAAAGAACTTCACCTAATATGTAAACTCACAACTGATGCTGGCCGATAGCTGTTGTCATGCTCCATCTGGGGACTTGAAGCTAAGGCTAGAAAACTAGGAAGCTTATTTTAGATGCTGAATAGTTCCATATCAGAAAAAAAAATGAGCTGTATCTTAAATGCTTGTGGCGATTGTAGCGATAAGCCAGTTTCCTGGGATGAATATCTACTGGCACAATATTTGACACAAGCAATAACTTATCATTACATGATATATTATATCCTTACTCTTCAGGACCAATCTAATCATCTTTATATTTTGAATGGTAGCCTGTACAAGGCCAAGAGTGATATTTTTAAAGTTATAAATATCTCCCTGTGGGGATACGTATGTGTGAATTTACCGGTAACTAATATTTGACTTATGTTTTATTCATTATGTGCATCAACTCGATGTTGATTCTTAGCAATCACATAGATATCCTCCATGATTATTAGACCATAATATGGTCCTTTAGATTTTCCTGTGGTGTGCATTGGTGGTGTACATTGCCTTGCTGCAGGTCATCCAACAGTGCATTCTTTTCTTATCTTTCCTTCCACTTTTCCCAACTTTACAGACTTCTCCAGAGAGTTTTGGACATATTGTATCCAAAGTTTGATCACTTGAATATGGGCTTTTATGCCTTGAGTAAGAACATGGGGTTCATTTGTTTGAAGATTCATTTGTTTGTTTTCTTGACTTCCCTTTGTATTCTCCGGAGTCTTCTCAAACACCAAATTTCAAAAGCATCAATTTCAATTTCAAAAGCACCCTTTCTTTCCAACTTTAACTTCCATAGAATGTCACAGGAAATACTGTTGCCTGCTTTATTCTGATATTTGTAATATTAAATACTTTTTCCAAGGACTTTATGCCTGATTTGTCAAGTGCTAATCTGTAGTGCATTTTTGACTGATTGTTGCTTTACATTTGATGATTGATCTTAAAAAGCAGAAGCTATCTACCTCTTCAGTATTTTACTTGACAGTTCTAAGGCTTCTTGTTGTACTTATTGTTATTATTAGTTCAGTCTTCTTCATATTTAATTTTAGTGCTTTTTCACTCTGTTCTTTGACTCTTATTATTGGAGCTTGCAGATCCTTTACCTTTTCAGCTATCAGAGTATGTATTGTACATGTTTATTCTTTTCATACTAAGCTTTCTATAAGGATTAATCAGGCATTGGGAAAGCAAATTGATTACAATAATCTTACAGGGACATGAGCAAGGAATGATAGGTATCATATTCCCAAGGAGCCTATGACCCTTAGAGGAACAAATAATAGAATAGATATGGCCTTTTTGGGGGAGAGTGCAAGAAGATCATCTCATTGTAATAAAAGATAGTTGATTATGGAATGTTATTATTATTATTTGGTTGATATTTAGATTGGGTGCTGCAAGAATCTTCTACATAGATGTGAAAGATGAGGGTGATCACTTGCCAACAATGAGGAACTTTTGCCCAGGTTATCTAGTTGCTACCATTGCATATCTAGGTCACAAATTAATTAGTCACGTTATCTTGAAACATGTTTAAATTTCCTCTTTTTCCCCACATAATCATTCTTTCTTTGAATGCCTGGGTCTGTCAGAATTTTTTTTCTGGGAGACAGTGATCATTTATTTTCTTTCATGTCAATAAAGTACATTTATTGCAAAAATCTCAAAACATTTGATTCTTCTTAAAGGGAATTTTTTTCTCATAATAACCCTAAATATGGGCCTACGAAATAGAGATATATAATATTACTGTTTTGGCTGTTTTTATAACATTTTTAATATTTGTTAATGATAATTATTTTAGATATTTATTGTTTTAGTTTTATTGTACACCACTCACTTATATATGAGATGAGTTAGGGTTAGGGTTAGGGACTGTATAAATTAGATAAATAAAATATGTCTTTCTATGGATTCCCTTGGACATAGACTTAGAAGTTCTATTAGTGGTATGTGGTAGATTATAACATCAAAGTCTGCAAGTGTTCATCTTCAAACACATGAAAGTTGCTAAAGGCTAAGGTGAATAAGCAATAGGTAAGAAGGGTAAGAAGCAGCTTACAATAAGGAAAAAAATCACATCTGAAATTTCTATAAACCAGAATACTCCTTACTAGTATGTCTAGTGTAATAGATTACATTTTACAAATCTGCACATCCTTAACAACCATATGAGAACTTCAAAATCTCACATTTCAGGCCCCTTAAATGCTTGAGAAGTACTCTTCTAAAAACTGTTAATGTGCAGAAACACTCACAAGCATTCTAAAACAGAAGTATACTTCATTTCTGCTAGAAGAAATCTATGGCTCAATTTAGTAGCAGTATTAGTATGCCTTGCAAACTGACTTAAAATAGCTAGCTACAAAGCTTTGCATGCAAAGCCTATTCTATTTTTACCCTGAAAGTGAGTAATCCAGTTACTTATCCATCCCTAGTCTAAATGAACACTTGATTTTTTTTTCTAATGTTGAAAAACTTAAGACTGGGATATGAGAGACTTTTTTTAAAGTCAGCTAAAGATGACTCTAGATAGCTACTACTTCAAATAATTGCTTCACAATTTCACTTTTTCAGCACAACTAACAACTCTAAACCAACATTGCAATAGTCTAAAACCTGAGGCAAAATCAATATTCTGAGAACTTATGTCCCATTTACTCTACAGCTAAAAACTGTAAATCTGGCAAGAAATGTCAATTGACCCATCAACCCTGCATTTGAAAAACCTGCCTAATATGGAGGTTAAATTATAGTTGCGATAGTTTCAAAATTGCTCTGCCGGTAAACTTAGAGAGTCTCTGGTCTTCACAGATCTGGACCCTGCCTACCATTCAGAGAAAAGCCCTGTTGGGAGGTTGTTGAGCCTTTATCAATTCAGGACCAAACTCTCCTTATTCACATAATAAAACAATAATATTGGATTATGATATAAACCCCAGAAACATGCAACTCCAAGATATCTGCCTTAAATCAAATGTCCCCAACCAAATTTACAGGGAAGGAGTACTTCTATTCCACAGTTCTTTTGAATGATGTTGTACTAATTTTCTGAACTACCTCAAATAAATGTCCTTGATTTCAGAATGCATAAAAAGCAGAGCAACTTCCTGCTTAATTACATTTACAAATTTCAAGAAAATGGAATAGATCTTCAATAGTCATTCATCCCAAGAAATCCAGTGAATTATATAATGCCCACTATCTGACCAAACTTATTAAAATGCAGAAATTATGCAAAGCAAAGCCAGTGTTAAGTCTAGCAATGGGGAAGCTGTAAAAGATGCGATCATGCAATCAGGATGCGATCTTCAGTTACTGCCTAACAAGTCATTGTCAACATGTAATTGACAAAATTAGGGGAAAGTTATCTAGGAGGTCAAAACTAATATTATTCACAGGTATCTGTTTATACTTATCTGTTTCCCAGTGCATTGTGAGTGAGTTTTGACCTTCCTTCTGAGATCGGTAAAATGAGAACCCAGATTGTTGGGGGTAATATGCTGATTCTGTAAACCGCTTAGAGAGAGCTGAAAAAAGCACTGATAAGCGGTATACAAATCTAATGCTATTATTATTATTATTATTATTATTATTATTATTACAGCTTCTCAAAAAAGAACGCACTACATTTATTCTGTCTACATTGGCTTCTAGGTCCTCTTAGTTAGAAAAGAGTATGATAGCTTTCCATTTCAATGGTACTTGGAGCAACAAGCTCTATCTGAGTATTGGTGTGTCTTGTATTTCTTTGTCCTGGCTTGTTCTCTTATCCTGCAGTTTGGTTTGTTCTCTAAATCTGAAAGGGTATTCTCATTTAATAAATAGAAGAGCAATGCAATTCTTACATTTGTATGAAGTTGGAAAATCCCTCCCTGGTCATGTTTGAAGTCTGCACAATTCTATTATTCTGTTGTATTGTAATCATATGATTCATTTGCAGGTAATGACCATGATTGTCAAACTAACCAATGACTATTCTAATTTGCATAGGGATGCTTAACATTCATCAGCCCATAAATCAAGCACACAGTCCTACATTCTGTTGGATACAGTTTAAGCACTACATTAAAAGCCCCTAAATAAAAGGCACAATGTCCATAGTTATTGTGTTTAGAACCAGTTTAGCTCTTGGATTTACCTTTGTTGTTAAAGTTTACTTTGCATCCCAGTTTTTTATAACAACTCTGCAACTAACAACAGTAAATATTACATCATACAATCAATTTTTATATTGTACATTATTGATGCGGTACTCCAATTACTATGTGAGAAGTCTGTCATATTTTTTATTTCCTTCATATAATCTCTTAGATAGTAAGAAAGAACTATTTTTTCCATTTACTGAATGTAAGGAATAAATACCTGAAGATTACTCTCTTCTTTATCTGTTACCATGTGTTTTGAACTGTTTGGTTAACAGTCACCCCTTAGGATAAACCAATCTGGAGGTCGTATAGAGGATTTTTCATCTACTAGATTCCCATCTTTTTACGTGATTACTAAAATAAGGATCAATGAGCTGGTATAGGACTGCCCTCACATTATGGGATGGACTTATGTTTATCTGACTCACCATCACCTGAAAAAATTCCATGTGTGGCAAATACCACAGTATAAAATTGGTGCATATCCAAAGGTGATTAAAATATGTAGTCACATTTTAACTTTGCCTTGGATATTATTTACATAACTAATGCTATTCACTTGAGGAAAACATTTGCTCATAGATGCCCATCTAAAGGTTCTGCAGATGTTCCCTTTCCCAAATGGGCTTCTGCATGCCCCAACAGTAGAAGTTTGTTCTAGGATCATCTCTTCACTGAGAGGAACCTCCCTTTTTCTGAATAGCAATTGATTGATTGATTGATTGATTGATTGATTGATTGATTGATTAGAGAACAGGTAATTCTGGAAGACACTTTGTCATTTTTAATAGAAGTGCTGAGCAGCTGGGGCTAAATTACAGCTATCAGTCTCCAGTGCTATATATAGATACATTAATTTAGAGAGAGAGTGTATGTGTGTGAGAGAGAGTAAGTAAGTTAGTTAAGAGTTTTCTTAGCACCATCTCTGTTTGTATCACCAACCAAAAGCACTGTCTTAGACCACTTAAGTATCTTTATTTCAGAGACAACCTTTCAGGTCCTGATACAACATTAACAGAAAAACAGTGATACAGAGATTTAATCCTTACAGACAAAAGGTTTTCTCTGTAGTTAAAAATCATCTTAAAGGTACATCAGTGCTAATACCTGTCGATAATTATTTTGAAGTGCTGCATCGTTTAAAATAATATATTTTAAATGGTACTTTTGCTACTACTGTTCAGGAATAAAGCTGAAGGGAAAGGTCTAGTGCAAGTGTCTTCAAATTTGGCAACTTTAAGACTTGTGGACATCAA
>JANHJO010003004.1:7895-26360 GCA_032468235.1 Pseudoxyrhopus heterurus
CTCGAGGTGTTCCAGAGTTATGCTGGAACACACACACACACACACACACACACACACACACACACACACACACACACACACACTTATATAGATATAGATAAAGTCAGCAGCATATAATAAAGTGGGGAAAAAACAGAAAATTAGGTGGACATTTTTTTGACAGTTGCAGAGTCTCATATAATTGGAGCCTTAAAATGGATTGGTATAAGATCTATTTACTGTTAGAAATGGGATACATTTTATTACTTAATCATTCTAGAGTTAAAAAAAGAAAAAGGGTAAGCCTGACATTACTGCTGCTGTTATAATTTGAGAGGAGAATCCAATATTAACACAGATTTGGACTATTGCTAAAAACAACAGCCTGATATTTGAACTTTCTCCCAAGTAATGTTTAGTTTTGCAAAATAACTGTGATATGACATCACACACTATGATTTTCCCTTTTTCTACAAACACTCAACCATAAATGGAGTAGGGAAATTTGCAGTGCCATGGTTGGCTCCCATCCCCCCACCATCAGAACAGATGAAAGTTCTTGGATAAGGAGCAAAAAGTTTTCTTCTTCTTTGTCCAGGAAAAAAAACAGTCTAGTTGCCTTTTGAAGAAAAAAAGCACCTTTGAGACAACTAAGACCTGGATGATTGAGAATCTCCATAGACAGTTGGCTCCCATGTAACGTCTCAAGATTATAGGTAGTTAACCCATGTCTTGCAGATCATGTGTGTAGCATTTATCAGAAAAAGTTATCATAATATTAAAAAACAATAAAAAACATATTCATTTATCAGGAAAAGTTGTTATAAACACTGATTTCTGTTCGCCTTATGCAGTTTCATTATGTGAACGCTGATTGCAAGTAACAGGGAAATGCATTTTGTACATATTTCTGATATGTACATTTCAAGCAGTTGTTTTAAATGTCTTGCTTTGACACATTGTGAGAGGCACAGATTTCGGCATGCATCTGCAATCCATTAGTGGCCCAAATATGAAAATTATGAATGGAATGATGGGATGGGAGGGAACATAACCTCCCTAATGTCACAACATTCCTAATTACATCCACAGAAGTACTGTTGGAGAGAAGAGAATTTTTATCTTTTCCCAAGAGAGCTTAATGTAACTGAGATAACTAGAAGGAATTCTTTAATATTGCCCCACCAATGACCTCATGTTTAGATTCATGAAATTATGCTTATTATCTAAAGCAATTCCATATTTAGAAAAATGTGGTGCTCCTGGTACAGCAGTCTGTCTTCCTCAATGATAGCATGGAGAACTCCTAATTTTGCATGCATGCTCACGAACATATGGAGATCTTTAGATGTAGTTATGCTTATGTTTAGTTTTTGCTCTACTGAAAATGTGCGCCCCTCTTCTAAAATAGGAATATGGTCCCCTCCAGCAGCCAGTGAATAATTCTTGACAGTTTAGGAGCTGCAGATAATGGTAAGGAAGACCAAAAACTCCCAATAACAGAATAACAGAATTGGAAGGGACCTTGGAGGTCTTCAAGTCCAACCTCCTGCTCAGGCAGGAAACCCTATACCATTTCAGACAAATGGCTTTCCAATCACTTCTTAAAAACTTCCAGTATAGGACCATCCATAACTTCTGAAGGGAAGTCATTCCACTGATCAATTGTTCTAACTATCCAGGAAATTTCTCTTAGTTCTTGGCTGCTTCTCTTCTTGATTAGTTTCCATCCATTGCTTCTTGTCCTGCCTTCATGTGCCTCTTCCCTGTGGTAGCCCCTGAGATATTGGAACACTGCTATCATGTCACCCCTAGTCCTTCTTTTCATCAAATTAGACATACCCAATTCCTGCAAACATTCTTTATATGTTTTAGCCTCCAGTCCCCTAATAACCTTGCAAGAGTATATAGCCTGCATGGTCTGTGTCATCCCAACAGTTCCCCTCTCTGTCTCTTCCCCTCTTCCCCCTCCCCACCATTTCTTTTGGAGGCTCAGATTGCTCATGTGACTTATCAGCCCAGTGATACAAGGAGCTGCCATTTTGGGCAACCATTAAACATTTTCCAAAATGTCTATTTTAGTCTACTTTAGGAGTTTCAATAATTTTTATGCATTGATCAGGATAATGATCTACCATTGTTCTTATTTCTATTTTGGTTACATTTAACTTTTTTAAATCATATTTTAAACCGAACATTCAATTAGAAAATAGAGAGAAGCAGAGAGACAGCAAGATAGAGACAGAATTTTTGTTTCATTTAACTTACCTGTTTCCTCCTATGGTTGCGTTAGCAGTCAGCTGTAGATCAGCGATACATTTGTTCTTGTTGCCACAATCTTTTGTGAAATGGATCTACAAGGAATTCTTGATTAGCAATGAAAATACTACACATTATTTAACCCCATCTCCCTTTCCCCCCGGTTATTGTCCTGAAACGTCCTGCCTAGTTTTTAATAGTGTCATCAAATTCCTAATATGGATTTGTAGAAGAGTTGTGCTCCAAGATTTCCATTAAATATCTGATAGCAAGTCCAAGCTATGTAGACAGGCATGCATAGCCATAACCCCATCAACAATGTGCTGAGGAAGAATGTGGCTGAAATATCTTCTCCTACCACAAAAAGGCACTGGTTGTGTTAAAGAATGGAGAAAGCCAATAGAAATTTATTATAGAATAAGCACATGGCCATGTTCAGTCACGCATGTCTTATTTTACCAATACAGGACCCACCATGACAGTTCCATTTATTTCTTTATTTTGGGAAAAATTAAGTGAACTCTCTAGTCTGGTGATGGTGAACCTATGGCATGCGTGCCAGAAGAGGCACACAAAGCCCTCTCTCTGGGCACGCGAGCCATTGTTCCAGCTCAGCTCTGTTGCGCATACGCGCGTGTGCCTCCCGCCGGCCAGCTGGTCTTTGGGTATCTGCCGTGCATGTGGGGGGGGACGGGGTGCATGCATGGGGTACGCGTGCATTGTATTTTGAGGATGCATGCGCATGCGTGCGCTTTGGGCACATGGTGCCGAAAAGGTTAGCCATCACTGCTCTAGTCTATCCTTATGTTATATCCTTATGTTTGAATGTTGTATTTCTGCTATGGCCCTTCTTATCTTTGGAACAAGTTTGCTTGAAGAGAGGACTGAAATGAGTGGGGGTAGATGGAGTGAGTTAACTCACATGTAGAGGATCAAATGTCATTCTTAATACGTAACTCTATACTGTAACACAAAAGTTAAAATTGTCCACATTGTAGTGACTTACATATTCAGCTACTGAATTGGGCAGCTCACTGTCAAGGATTGGTCCGCTCTCGGGGTCAGAAAAATTAAACTCCAGCAAAACCTTTATAGGATCACGAAAGTCAGGCTTGCCCTGGAAAAAAATCCAAAGCAAATCAGGCATTGAAATTTGCTCTTTCTTCGAGAACAAGAACATTGTTTGTATTAGAAACTGACAATCTGAATCTCTGCATTTAATAAGGTTCCATTCTAAGCAGGATTCCTCCTTATTTTTCATATAAATGCGGGGTGCTATACGAAGGAAGGGAACCCCCATCTAGTCTATAATTTAAAAATGCATAAATATACAGCTACAAATAGAAAAGAAAAAAAAAGAAATATATATTTACAACTATCTCACACTGAAAATTATCTAGCAAGCATGGGATATGTCCCTGACAGTTGCATGTGTTGCTAGGCACTCTTAGTTGTCATATATAATAGGCTTTAATGATCTAGTTCCTGAAACTTGGCACAGAACAAAGTTTTCCATTTTGGCCTGAGCCAAGGATGTCTAGAAAGCATAGTGAATGATTGCCTGCTAATTCCTCCAAATGTAAAAAATAAAAAAGCTACTGAAAAACTATTGGAAAGTAAAATTTCCATCTGAGGAGCTGCTTCATCATCTTTGGTGGCAGAAGGTCAGTTATCAGATTGCTTTGCTGGGGGCACTGGCAAGTCAGAGACATTGAGGGCAAGTGATATGAAAAGCAAAGAGGTCATAGCATGGATTAATGTTGATTTAAATGCAAATATTTGGGTTCCATAATAGAAGGATCCTCTGAATGGTATGAAATCTTCTGTCTGGATGGGAGTAAATAAGCCAACTAGTATAATTTTCCTATTAAGAGGTTAGCACCCAGCAAGATTACTTTTTTTCTTGCAAGTTACAAGCTGCACTAAAAATTCATGCTTTCAAGCCTTATCATTCATGCCCATCGTTAGCTAATAAGCATTAAAAAAGAATGATGATGATGATATTGATGACAACAATAACAGCAGAAGGAATTGTCTAGATCTTAGTGCTTGATAAAAAGTAAGATATTTCCTTTCCAAGTTTTTATTTGTAACTAATGTGATATTGCTGTGTCTCGTAAACAATGTCTTGGTAAGCCTGGAAACCACAAACATTTATGCATAAACAAAATCACACGTGTTAATTTTCTGTGTTGGCAATGACCTTTCATTAAATACAGGTCTATTCAATTATTCTTCAATTGCATCTGTTTCAAGGAGGAAGTTATTTGCAGTAGGAAATGGGTGAAAAAAACTCTGTGTCAAGGGATAGCAATAGCAATAGCACTTAGACTTATATACCACTTCACAGTGCTTTACAGCCCTCTCAAAGCGGTCAACCTTGAGCTACTTAGCATCGAACTCCTGGAGTGAGCAGTGAGTTAGTCCTGCAATCCTGCATTCTAACCACTGTGCCACCATAGCTCTTAAAGATAGATTCCCTTGAATCAAATTCAAACTCTTGGAACATATACAGTATGTTGATTTCTTCACAAATATGGAAGTGCTCATGGTCTTTTCCAGGGTTTTTGGGAATGCTACCTATTCCCTGGTGATTTTGATGGGGCATGTTGTTTCTTTTTTTTTTTACAAGACTAGCCATGTTTACTTAAGTGCTGCCATCCTTACAGGAATGTAGATATGTTGGAAGTAAACAATATAGAGGACATGGCCAGACACAAATCACCCATTTGCCAGAAACTTGTGTTTGACCCAGCCCCTCAATTGGCGTCTACCATCTCAACATGTGACATACTGTATTTCCAAAGTTTTGAGCTTCAGCTGTTCACCATATTTAATTTTCTATAAATGCATATGGAAAATGGAAAAATAATGCAGGTGGAAAATGGAGAAAGTCAGATGGGTAAGAGATTCAGACGATTATATATATTTAAACTGTATATTTTTAAGGTATTTTCTCCATGCAAATATCAGCATGCCACCAATCATCCTGAACAGTCTGTGATAATTGAAGTACATATATAATAATTTACATTTTGAATTTAATAGTAGGTTGGAAAATAACGCATTACAGGGCTATTGTCCCCAATGAGATCAATATTAGCTTCCTATACAATAGGAATACAATAGAAACAAGCTAGGATCCAATCTGGGTCAGTCACCGGGGCCAGAGGTTTTGTCTTCTGAGCTTTTGGATTCGTGCTGGAGCCCATCTTTAGGAAACTCCTCTCGAGTCCTATTTAAAATTGTTTAATAATGAGATAAGGGCAATTATAGCAATAGACAAAGGAGACAACCACTTTATATGATTTACTTGCCAACATGTAGAAGTTGTGCTTAATGCATTCTGAACCTCTAACTGTGATATTTTTTTGAATCTTCCGCTCATTTGTTTCTGCAAAAAGTGTTCGAGACACCTTTCTTTGTGAATCAAGTGTAAGCCAGTACTGTATATCTAGGAACAAAAATAGGAGCAATTAATTCCATATGTAAAACATTTCTAAAGTAGCTCTGTATGAAAGCTGCTCATCTGTTTCCCTCCGTTAGTTCTATCACTTTTAAAGACTCTTATTAATACAATGCGAGGGTATTAAATATCGTATGTGTAGCTTACAGTTGTTACGTTGCATTGTTGGAATTCTGTAAGTTGGGCTTTGGGGTTGAATACCTTTGCATTAATTGCTCATGTAGCTTTCTTGGTAGCTGCATGGAAACAGCTTCCTAGTGCCTGCTCCAGGATATATTTCAGTTCTTTCAGTTTAACTTTCTGAAGGTCCTCCATCTAAGTCCTAACAAAACCTGATACTGCTTAGCTTACAAATCCAGGTAAGTCAAGGCTGCTATCTGCTGAAGCAGACCAGTTCAGTGAAATTAAAGGCAATGGGCCAAAAGTTTAACAAAGGATATACATTTCCGATCCTATCATTTGTATAAAAAAATATTCTTTGTTCATAGACAGAATGCTTATCTGATTGTGAGACAATAGGACAGTGATGGCTAACCTTTTCGGCACCGAGTGCCCAAAGCGCACACATGCAAACCCAAAATGCAATGCACGCACGTCCCCCTGCATGCACCTGCCCCCACGCATGCGCCCCACCCCCACACATGTGCAGCAGAGACCCGAAGACCAAATGGGCAGCGGGAGGCACGTGTGCATGCGGGGCAGAGCTGGGGCGACGGCTCGCCTTCCCACAGAGAGGGCTCTGCATGCCACCTCTGGCACACGTGCCATAGGTTCACCATCACGACAACAGGAGGTTGCTCACATACACTGAAACAATTATTTATCGTCCTCTTAAATAGAATTTAGTCTCTATTTCTTCCTCAGTTCTAGGAGAAACCTCTGGAGATCATAATTGGGTTTTTTTCTAGCATTCTATATACGGCATAATGGTCTAAATAAATAGCTACAATTATCCTTTTAATCCTGAATGCTGTAGTTAAGGCCCAGGGGATTTGAAAAGGGAAACTTGAATCATTAATGAATCTTCTGTTTCTTTAGGTCATTTGAACTGGTTCCTTTCCCCCCTCATTATTAAAGTTCTAAGTAATTTGATATCTTCCTACTTCAACTTCTAGCTAGTATGAAATACAATGTTATAAAATCATTTAAAAACATCAGTTCTATTTTATGTTTATGTAACAAAGTTATGACCAAAATGATGGCCTAGGATTTAAATTTTTCTTAAGACTACCAAAGAACCGTTCAGCTGCGGGTTGAACAGTAAATACAGGAGCATCCTCAGGACAGGCGTCAAAACAGTCAAAATAGCAGCTCTTTTCTGATGTGTGTTATATGCATGACACAAATAAAAAAGGCATAGAATTTAGTGGTCACCATCTTGATATTTGACACCTGAATGTCCAGCAGACATTCCTGGTAGAAAACATCTATGCAGAGTTCAGAAATTTGGATGTCCACCTACCTGTTTCATTAATTGTGATGTCTTTTGACTTTAATCTGATTTCAAAACAAATTGTGGAGTTAATATACATCTTTTGTTTTTGCATGTCACTACTTAGTTTCTGAATATCAATTTTGTTGGGCATGAATTTCATGGAAGCATTTACTTGGGCAACATCTCGAGACCTAAAACCATTCAAGAAAACAATTAAGGGATATTACAGAATGTTCAGCATGTTGCAATATTTGTAATATTTAGCATGTGTGCTTGCTGTGACCTGGATATAAGAATTAGCTGAGTGTATGCTGAGGGAAAACTAAGCTGGAAATTGCTTCAGTAACTTTCTAACATTTTGATAAATATAAGAGAGGTCCTATGCTTGTGTAAAGCCCAAAATATTTTAAATAACCTTAGACAGTCCTAATGAACTTGATTTCCTCTCTGTACTTAACATTATTTCCCAATGTTTCTTAAAAAAGATTCTATTTTTCTGTCTACAGTGTGACATATTTTTGCTCAAGATGCTAGCCTACCACCCAGTCATGTTATTTTCCTAGATTTTGTATTCCACTTTTCAAGGGTTGTCCTTAATTCAGTCACTCAATATTCCATGCAAAACACAGTTAGCTGTTTTAGGATTCTCAATACTTCTGAAAATCATACCAATTTTGCAACCATGCCAGTACTTCCAACCCTTCCTTATGAAATGATATTATTTCCTCAGTTACATTCATATATGACAAAAAATTTTGGTTAGGGAATACAACTGATATACTACTGATAGCAAGGTTGACTACACCTACCAGAAAAGAGCTGCTCCTCCTAAGCCTCCAATAGTGACGTCTGTAAGTCCATCTCCATTTAAGTCCATTTCACCATGTATTGACTGTCCAAAAAATTTCATCTTTTCCCCATCTCCACCGGAAGCAATACGCTTTGAAGAAGATGGGTTTTATTACATCCAGCCATAAAATACACTTAAGCATATTACAAATAGATAATTGTTTGTGATTTGCTCCTTTATAACTCTCCCAAATCCCTACTATTGCAGAAAATATGTAATGTTGAATAAACATTGACATTTATGTAGGAATGATGTCCTACCTAAATCCCAGAAAGATGCCTGGATGCTTCTTCTTCATGGGATTTACAAAGGAGGGTGGGGAGTGTTTTAGATTCTTCTTGAATGCCAGAGATTGATGAAAGATTGTGAAGAGCAAGAAGAAGTAATATGAAGTTGGACCAAGTGATCGGGAATAAAGTATTTGTTTGATATTTCTAATAATTCCTAATGGACTGAAGCAGGACTGAAAAGTGATGATTTGTGGATTATGCATAAATAAAAAAACTATGGGAAAAAGAGCTTTTGTATAATTTTAAAAGGGTGAAAATTAATATATTAGCATATACTCGGGTTGTTAAAGGATGGAAGTCATTTTTTATTATTGTCTTTATTTCTTTTTTACTTTTGCTGTTCTTTTCCACTTTTTTCCACTTTTCCCTGCACTTTCTGAACTTTTCTTTTACATTTTTTCTTGCTTAGTTTGTATTAGTTTTTACTATGTTTACTAAAACTTTCAATAGAATTATTTTTTAAAAATCCCTGGTGGTTGGCCATCAACTTTGGACATAGATTAATTCATACATTAATCTAAATAAGCATATACACCTTCCCAGAGCAACTATCTTGTATTTTATGCTACTTTTTCCTTTCTGCAAAATGGAAGACTTTCCAGAGGCTAAGAATGCCATAAGTCCTTCGGGAATGGGCGGCATAGAAATTCAAATAAATAAATAAATAAATAAATAAATAAACTATTCTTGGTTTTGGAATGAAGCAATTGAACCTGAGCCATACCTGGGCATATTCTTTCTTTATACTCTTCCCATTTCCATGATAAACATACACAGCCCCTCGATGATCATCTTCTAGAGGAGCACCTATGACTATATCATTAAAACCATCAAGATTGAGATCCTTTACGGGAGCAATTGATGTCCCAAAACGAGCTCCGCATGGTTCATTTTTGTTGTGATTTGTGCAATCCTTCCCTTTGTGTACCAAACAGCAGGTCTGCTTTATAGGCTCAAGTGTCATCTGATATTCAAAGGTTTTCTGTTAAGGAAGAAATAATGATCAAAAAGACCCATCTGATTTTTATTACAAGTTCTTTTGATAGCCTAGACATGCAATCAGTTGATGTTAAACTCTCACTTGGATCCCCAATCCATATGATTTTTTTTAAAAGAATCATTACCTTGTTTAAAGAATAAATGTACACCTTGCCTTGTTCATCTTTCTCAGTCCCCATGTACATTGGTGCTCCCACCAGAAGAAGATCTGTATATGTATCCTTGTCAATATCAATTGTTGTGATAACACTTCCATAATACGATCCAATCTGTGATTTAAAAAATAGCATCATGTTAATATATAACAACATTGGCATTAGGTAAGCCACCAGCCCTCAAATATCATGGTATCATGATCCTGAAAATGATAAATATTTTTTTGTGTGATTTCCCCTACCAGTGAATAAATTAATGATTTCATTTGGATTAAGATTGGGTAAGAATTAAACAATCAAATTTAAACCATTTCTTCTTTTTTTTCAATGGCAAAACCAGTGAAAAACCATTTCTTTTTTTTTTTCAATGGCAACTTAGTTTTGCACAGTTTTTGTGTGTACATGTGTGTGTTTAGATACATACAGGAAAAAGAAAGAAAATGAGCTTATTTCAGGTTGAGGAAATAAAATCAACAAGTGGCCACCAAGGAAATAAAATTCTGTATTATGTAATCCCTCTGCCCCCACTTTGCTAGGTAATATCATTCATAACTTTGTATGGTTTGTGTATAACTTTTAGTATTGGAAAATATATGAATGTGAATTGGGAGCGGGAGTGAGGAATAGATAAACTAGTCTGAAGCCCTTGCTTTGAGATTGAAAAATACAATTTAGAACACTAAACATTATTAAAAACATGGAGTTATTCTGCTCCAGGAGGTACATGCTTGATAACACAAAGAAACTAAGCTGGGGGCATGCCTCTATTTTAGCACCTAAGCAGAGGTTGGCTGTTATTAAAATCAGAATATTAAGAGAGATACAAAAGCTTAATTCATAAATCACATAAGTGCAGAGGTTCAGCTTGCACATATTCTTGTTTCAGTGCTGCTGCTCTTACATAAAAAAGCCTTCCTTCAAACATGTTATTCTATAATTTATCGTGTTTCAGGTTGCTGCTGGATAATTGTATTTGGTTCTGCATGCAAGTTTTGCTATGTACTATGTGAAACTTTCCTTGTATAGACATTTTTAATATGGATATTCTGAACTGAGAAATTGCATCATAAAAAGCTAATTAGAAAGTGCAAATAATTTCTGTATCTTTAAGAAAGAAGATAAACTAAAATTTCCCAATATTCCTATAAAGGAACTCAAAGCATGTACTATATATTAGTAATTGTTAAAATAGATATATAGTCATTGACAATTGGTGTAATAGTTTTGAATGAAATCCTTACTTATATTTCTTTTATGGAGTAAATGTGTGGTGTACATAAATTTATTATTATAAGTGCTGTTAACGTTTGTCAACAAGTAACATTAAAAATAGAAATGTAGTAAAGATGTGGTTATTGATTTTTTTTACCCCTGGTGAAAGACTAGACAGTGGATTAGTTTCATAATACATAATTACCTGTTCACCACTTAATTTCTGAAGTATTTCTATTTCAGTGTCGTTCATTCTATATATGATAACTTGACCAGTGTGATTATAACGTGGTTGCCCTGCAATGTATAGCAGATCTCCAGGTACAGAAGCTGAATTGACTGTATAACCTAAGGAAGCATAAGCACTCATTATTTTCATAGCATTTAATAGCTACTTTTGCTTTACACGCATACCTTTGTCCTAGAGTAAATTGCCTATGTGCCCAATCTTTTTTGAATCCCCATTCTACCCCACAAAATCTGAAAGGGATTTGTCAGAAAAAAATATTGATTCTTCTTTACCAAAATGTCTCCTGTTTTTTGTGCCTATCTGTAGAAATAGTTTCCACCAACTTATAAAGAACAGGTATTTCTGAGTTTCCCAAGGATATCGATTTAAGAATTCCTGTTATGACAACTTTCCCTAATATGAGTGCCCTACAAATATATGAATATCAGCTTTCAGATTTCATTCCGTATCTGGTGGTTTCTGATATTTGAAATTCAGATTCCGGAAAGTTGTATTATCCACATTTTAATTGTCTGATTCAGAAGCTGATCATAGGAACATTTACCTTCTCCCAATAACTTGTGCCTATTTACTAAAAAAGAGTTTGAGTTGCCTCTGTTCACTGAACTAGCATCCCCTGGTATCAGGTTGTTGTGTATGCTTTTGGTGTTCCATAAGACCATTCATTGACTGAACAAACTAGTGATTTGATATTTATGTTATTTAGATAAATAACAAGTAAAGTCAAGTATTTGCTTGCTTTCAATTTGTGGGAAAATTTAAGACTTCATATCTTCTTCAGAGAATCCGAGGGGTGACTTTGAAGGAAATAGGCAAGTACTGTCAGATAAACAAAGAGGGCTGAAGCATTCCTTAAATTCTGGGAAAGAAGATTGTATTTGAAGAGTCCCAGACAGGCTTCTCCATGGTTCACTGAGATATAAAAGGAAGGAGAGGTAAAGCACAATAGGGCTTGTTGTTATTATAGTCTATCTCAATATATATAATTGTAGTCTTCCAGTGGCATTCATTTTCTAATCTGGTTTATTCCACAGGGCAGACATTAACTCTGATTTTCTTCCTTCAAATTAAACATGGTATCTGCATGGCTGCTTCCACAGAGAATACAGCCGCAAATAATTCATTCAGCTTCTTTGCAACACACACACACAGAGGAGAGAGAGGAGAGAGAAGAGAGAGAGAGAGAAGAGAGGGAGAAAAGAGAGAGAGAGAAGAGAAAGAGAGAGAAGAAAGAAAGAGAGAGGCAGAGAAGAGAAAGAGAGAAAAGAGAGAGGAAGAGAGAGGGAAAGAGAGAGCAGAGATGGAGGGAGAGAAAGAGGAAGAGGGAGGGAGAGGGAAAGTCCAAAGCCAATACATTAGGGTAGCTTGTTTTAGAAAGAATTAATCTGGAAAGTGAACCTTTCTAAAGTCAAAAGAAGTCTATCTACTGGCATAGATTCCCTATAACATATCCAAAGTACAATGTGACTGTTGGAGTGAAATGGCCAGAATGTTAGGAGGCATCTTAAATTTAATTTTTAAATATGATTTCCTAAATTTAATTTGATTCATAAAAATAAAAAGAAGAAAGTGTCTTCTAGTAGAAAATCTTCCATTCTCCGGATCTAATGTACAATACAACCACTGATATCTGGTTGGGAAAGCCACCCTTGATTAAAACACTTTGGACTGGCGTAGATTATTATAAGAGTAGGACAATCAGCAGTCAATTTTGCTCACCTAAGTACGCTGCAAGGCTTTCATTTCTTTCTGAAAAGCTACCATCAAATGCATTACTTGTTGGTATTAGAAAATTGCTGTCCTTTAACATGACAACCGTCCCATTCCAGTCATATGCCCCAACTGCTCCAAGCATGATCCAGTCCTTTACAAACATAGCAGAGAAATCATTGCATTAGTATATTCTCAGGGGGATTTATCCTGTGGAATAAACCAAAAAAGGGGACTATGCTGGGCAACCAGCTTATGGATGGTCAGTGTAGAACAGGGTTGTCAAACTCAATTTCACTGAGGGCTGCATCAGGGTTGTGTTTGACTTTGGGGGGCCAGGGTGGGTGTGGCCAGCACTACATCACTCGTGTTGGCACCTGTGCTGGCCCAAGCACTCTGTCAGCAAAAATGGGCTCCCAAGCTCCATTTTTGGCTGCGACGGCCTCCTGCTGCCCACTGCCAGTGAAAATGGAGCTCGGAGGACTGCATGTGGCCCTCCCGAGCTCCGTTTTCGCTGGCAGAAGTACCACAAGCCGGTCCTTCGCTGTTTCCAAGGCAGCCCCATCAGCCAGATCTAAGCACCCCGTGGGCCAGATCTGGCCTGTGGGCCTTGATTTTACACCCCTGATGTAGAGCAATTCAGTTATATATCAGTTTTTGATATATAAGCATAACAAAACAGAAAAAAGAAAATATGAATTCAGAATTGGTACACCAGTATGTATTTATTCCAGATGTTTAGTGGGTTCATAATCAGCATCTTTAAATGGAAATTCCTCAATATTTTTTTGGGTAAATATGAGACATTACTAAACAGTTTTCCTGTGTTAATTTAATTTGATAAGTGAGCATAAAACATAGAATATGATTTTCTCATGCAAGAGACCCTGTACCATTCTAGACAAATCGTTGTCTTTGAAAATCTCCAATGATGGAGAACTCACAATTCTGAAGGTAAGCTGAATCTCCCTGTTAGAAAATTTCTTTTTAGGTCTAGGTTTAACTCATCTATGCTAGATTAGGTTAGCATCTCAGATGTCATCCTGTTTCATGCATCCTGTTCAAATTAATACTAATATATGGAATCAAAATTTGATTGCAATTTCAAATCAGCAAGATTCATCCTGACAGCCCCAGTTTCTGATGCTGCATATTCCTGTTGAATATTTTGAATCACTGTGATATCCAATAAACTCCATAGGAACATGTTTTATTGTTGCTGTTGTTCAGTTGCTAAGTCGTGTCTGACTCTTCACAACCCCATGGACCAAATGGCAACCCACTCCAGTATCCTTGTCAAAAAAAAACAACACCCAAAAACCCAAAAATCAATGGATGGGTGGACAATATCAAAAGGAGAAAGGTACTTTTAATAAATAAGTCAAAAGTTCTTGCAGTTCACAAAGATTATTTTTTAATTGATTAGCAAAACTTATTGTAACATTTCTCTCTGTGGAGAAAGTATAATATACCTAGTTTCTTTTCCTTCTAATTGAACCTAATCACTTTACCTGAGAATAATGGGCACTGAAGCCAACTTGAGACATTTCCATTTCAAAAGAAGCTGCCTGTTGATCATTGGTAGCTATAAAACAGGAAATATTTATTGGTTTAGCATAGTTGGTTGAAAATGTTAAAAATGACTGTAAAGAATTGGAAACAAGAAAAGACTAAATTAAGGCTCAGGAATGTCCAGGATGACCAATGAATTAAATATTTAGATATGTCTCTGGAGAAGTCGGTGTGGTATCTTGAGTCCATAGTTACCATAGAGATGGCTAGGGTCACATCTAGTTTTGAGGTCACAATTTTCACATGCACACTGGTTACAGTAAATAAAACATTTACTTAATCAGAAAAGCACAAATTTACACCCAACTTTTCACTTGTTGCAATATGTAACAAGTTTTACCACCCTTGAAATTCTCTGAATTAACTTTGAAACATTTGTTCTAGATGAAGTTCATCGTAGTTTTAATTTAAGATCGGTTCTGCCTCAGGGTTCTTTTGGAAATTAAGACTCTCAGAGAGTAGATTGCTGTTTTGGTTCAACATTCTTTTCAAAGAATTCCAGTTAAATTCTAATTACTGGAATGTGAAAAATGCGGTGTGTGTAAAAATATCTCTAGGAGGAAGAGCAGGAGGAAAGGCTGTTTCTCAGACAGCAAAAATACAGCAAAAGTTGGAATCTTTGGTATCCAGGAAAAAGGAAAAGGAACCTCCTTAGCAAGTCACAGAGTATATTTAAGAGTTATACAAATATGTATGGAGATTATCAGTGATCCAGGTCATGGTTTTCCCAAAGGTGCTTTTTCAAGAGGCAACTGGGACTTTCTGTTTTTTCTTTAAAGACTTTTTGTTTCTTATCCATCCAATCAGAGCTGAAGAATGTTCTTGGATGAGAAGCAAAACATCTTCAAAAGCAAAGTCCAGTTGCCATTTCAAAAACCACTTTTGGTACAGTTTAGTCTGGTAAGATTTCTGTCAATAGGCAAATATAATAAATAAATTATTCAGAAGTAACTCCAGGTGTCGTTCTTGGTTCCTTAGGCCTAACATTAATGTTGCCAGACTTTGTACTCCTAAGAAGGAAAATCTTGAGAATGGAGACAGACCTGCAGGAAGCACCAATTTCTTTGCAGCAGCTAGCAGACACATTGCTACAACATCATTAAAAAGTTGATACACAAATGTACAAGCAACCATTGTGCAACATTTGCAACAGGTGGGACAGAATGCTCTACAACCAGTAGGTGTGCCAGTGTCAGGCATGAAAGACCAGGTCCACATGTAAAGGTTCAAAGCCTATGTACTGTAGGTGAATCTTTTCAACGAAAGGTAAGCATCTGCTTAGAGTAGAGAAGGGTTAATGATGCTCAAGGAGGGTTGGACTTAGTTCTTTTGTGGCTACATAGGGATTCTAGGCTGATCCCTGTTTTCACTCCACCCACAGGTTTGGCCATCTCTTCTCCTACAGCCAGATGTGTTGCCTCCTCCATGTCTGAGGAATCATCCCTGCCAGGTGGCTCCTTGGAGGAAGCCACTCTCCTGGCTGCCCCTAACTGCATCATCACTTCTGCCCCAGGTCTGGAAAAGCAGTAGTGTGGAACGAAGTCTCATGAAACACATTTAAACTGGGTTTGAATATCCCTCCCTGACTCTGTTTCAGCTTTTCTAGTCGGGATCTATTATCACGCAACACCAGTACAACCCCTCCAAATTCTATGGAAAGTCTCATGTCATTATTTCATACTGCTTAAAAAATCGTGCCACACTTTATTTAAACATTCATTTTTTTCTCTTCACACAGTACAGAAATTGCAAGGAAAACTGAGGCTACATGTGTTGCTTTCTCTTTTGTGCATATATAACTTCCTTGGAATGCAGCCCATGTTTATAAGCAAAAGAGTGATTACTTTTGCATAAAACAGAAGCAATAGTGTATATATCTGTTAATTGAGATAAACTACAACATTGGAGGCCATTAGATACAAACATGGTTTTCATAAAAACCATACCATTTGAATAAGGTTCATAACCTAATATTAGTAATAAAATAGCAATTCATATATTTTAATGAGCATGTTTTATATTTATTGTCTTCCTGGCACACATGGTTGTGTTATTCATAAAGAAGGTTAGTTTGATTATTCAGAAAAGATGGACATAAAGTATAAATGTGAAGTATACACAGATGTTTTCCTTGCTAGGGAATATAATCACTTACACATTACTTGGATTGCTGCCTAACATTTTAAAGCGTTAGTAGTGCATTAAGCACTGCAGAGAAGAACGGAAGCAATCTCCTTGCTGCCAAGATAGTGTATAAATGAAGGACAGGATATGGATAGGGATTGTAAAGGATTAAGAACAACCAAATGTAGGAAATTGACTAATATGGAACATGTCACAGTTTAAGTGACAGCAAATTCAGAATCTCAGATGAAAAGATATCCGTTCAGTTTTGTAAAGTTTTTATTTCAGAAAAAGGGAGAGAGGGAGGGAGAGAGAGAGGGAGGAAGGAAGGTATAGTCCATTGATTTTCCTGTATGAATTGGTATGATTGGGGCATTAATGTACATGTTTTTTACTTGAATCTAAGATATAAATGGCACAGTTTGGCCCTAATTGTGACATAGAGCAGCAGGAAAGGAAAATGGACCAAGTGCATGGAAGGACATCATCCAGGTTCAGATATGCCACCATCTGAGAGGTTATGAAGGCAGGTGATTCTCAATGAGAAGGCATTGAGGACAGAGCTTAAGATAAAGGACTCTTTCTTTCCTAGCACAGCACCCTTCCTGATTAGGATTACAACTTCTAGAGTACCCAAATTTGTGTGAACCCTAGAGGATTTAATACCCATGCTTCAGCCATACAGTATACTATATACATAGGACAAGAATGGTTTTATAGCTGAAGAAGATTTAAAAACAATAACAAGTAACTAGCTCAAGACTTTAATCTGCAGATTAATCTACACAGAAGATTAAACAATCCTCCCTGTTAAAGAGAAACCCTGCCTGTGCAATCTCATCACATTTTCTATAATGAGGGTTGTCTCTCTTATCTGACTGTTCCCTAGACAGCATCACTTCAACCCTTCTCTTAAGGTCTTTCTCACATAACATCACCATTTCTGTTGTCACAGACCATCCCAGTTAAGAATCCATTTGTGATCTAGAAGACTAGCATTGGCTCACTACCAGACCTTACTTTCAGGTTGTAATTTTGGAAGAAATGGAGAAGCATTTTTTTTGCCAACTTGCTAATTCTGCACGGTGCACGGCTGCTGCAAGTTAAAATTAACAGCACAAAAATACACTTCCCAAAACTTCCAGTAATAAAGTACTCCTCCACTCCAACCATAACTCCTCTAACCAATGGATTTTGAGTTAGGATTATTCTATAAATGGACTGGGTATCCATCCTAATACAGCAATTATTATTTGCTTACAACAAACAAAAAATCAAATATATTAATAAAACCAACAGAACACCAGAAGAACAGGGGGAAAAAACCCCATACCTTCCAAAGCAAATATTCTTTCTCCAAGAGCTTCAACAATTGTAAGGAGAGCTACTTCATTTGAGACATTAAAAAAATGCTTTTCAGTTGGCTTGCTTGCAATGGATTTTATTTCCTCCACTAATTTCTCAGGGTTTCGATTCCCTCTGTTATAGGAGCCAAGAATCTGTGGCATGTGGGAAAAAATGAAGAAGCAATTTTAAAAAGTAGTGATATATATGTTACTAGTAGCTTACAATTGGTAATGTATAAGAAACATAAAATGGCACAGTCAGCAAGTCTGTCATAGACTTCAGTCTCTAGAACAAATGCAGTTGTAGTGGTTAACCCAGACTAACAGCATTCAGATATGGACCAAGCATGTGTTTATCAGAAGTTTCCCACCATAAGAACAATCTAGGATAACCTTCCCTAATCTGCTGCCTTTGTGTTAAGATTATAAACTCAAAGTTTTCAAACAATACGTACTGTGGATTTTGGAAGTGTCCATGTATGTTGAATATCATCCATATTATGAAAAAAAATACATGAGCTAACCATGACAAGTTCTATATAAATTAAACATGGAATTATTATTGCCTGGTAGAATATCACCATATTTGAAAAATCAATTCCACAAACACATTGACTCACATATACACTTACATGTAACTATAACATAGCAATCTAAAAGTATTATTTTTAAGAGCAAGTATTAAGATTTTGGGCTGGGGAGACTCTACCCGACTCATGGAAATACATAGGATGACTTTGGGCCAGTTGCTTTCTCTTAGCCCAACCTCTCAGAGAAGAAAGTAAGAGAATGTCCACACTATATTCAAGATACACACA
>JANHJO010003004.1:38725-57411 GCA_032468235.1 Pseudoxyrhopus heterurus
CTAGGAAGGATGAGAAGAATAGTAATACAGTCTTAGTAAATAATTTGACAGTGTTGTGGGAATTAGTTGTTTAGCAGAGTGATGGCTTTCGTGAAAAAACTGTCCTTGTGTCTAGTTGTTCTGGTGCACAGTGCCCTATAGCATCGTTTTGAGGGTAAAAGTTGTTCTGATGTGAGGGGTCTGTAGATATTTTAACAGCCCTTCTTTTGACTCATGCAGTATATAGGTCTTCAATAGAAGGCATGTTGGTAACAATTGTTTTTGCTGCAGTTCTAATTATCCGTTGACAACAGATACATTCTTCTTGGACTGTTGTGTGTTACATTTTCTACTTAAGTGAACTGTTAAATAGTAAAGTTTCTTTGGAATCAAATATTCTGTTGTCACAATAGCATCTTTGTGTTTTGTGTAATGGATAAATTATGAGATTTTTATTGGGATGGAATATAGAAGATGGAATATGGGACTTGATCTGAAAGCCATCTGCTGAAAGATTATTGGGCTTCCTTGTGCAGTTAGTTGGTCACTGTGAAAACAGACAGCTGGACTAGATGGGCCAAAGGTATGATCAAGCAATGCTTATGTTTTGATGATTGCCAAAATGAGATTCATATCTTTCCTCAGCTGTAGTATAATTTGTCATATTGTCATATTGTCACCAACTGTGATTGAAGGAAACAGAAAGAAATAACATGAACAGACCATATTCTTACACCATTCAATGATGAAGGAAAAGCATTGTTTTCTAAAGGTTAGACTGTTTTGTCTTTGATGTAACCTCTCACCAAAGGCACTATTGTTATCTAAACATCACATACTTGGTTGTGTTGGTGACTCATAGTCTTATTTTTCTTTTTCCTAGACAATTTAGTTTGATTTACTATCAAACACATTTTGTTTTAATGTAGGGCAAATAAACCTGATCACACACCAAGATTGCACATTATATATGACAACAAGGTTCCGAAATTAATATCATATTTCACAGCATTGTGCCTAATATGTGTGCAACTCACTCTGCATTAGATACAAAGAAATACCAGGGCAACATGTTTTGATAAGGGAAAACAGAAGACTGAACTTGGCTCTTGGCAACTACAAGGAAATTAGGCAGTTTTCATGAAAGTGGATTATCTTTGCCATATTCCAGGATATATTTTTTTTGAGTTTAGGGCTTACTTTCCATCTTAGTTTATAGGCTTCGAATTCTCTAAGTGTCTCCTATTCAGGGATTAACCAGATCGAATTCTGCTTAGCTTCAAAAACCAGTAAGTTCAGCGAGCCAGCCAGCCAGCCAACCAACCAACCAACCAACCAGATAAATAATGAACAAAATCCCTGAAGTGAACCTTCTTCTAGGGTGCACCGGTTTTCAGTAAGGAGAGTTTTGGAGCTATGTGAAAGGTTTCTTTTATAATTTTCTCCCTTAAGATTCAGTCAATGTGATAGAGAAGAAATGGCTTTGTCAAAGAGAAGAAAACATGATATAATTCTGGTAGCGGAGGACAGGAATTATTGTAGTCCTAAAGTCATGATGAATAAAACAAACTTTTTTCCAGGGAGGATGTCAATCTTTACATGGCTCTCTAGAGATTAACATAACCAGAGAAGATGCAAAACATGATAGAAATAGAGAAGGATTAAAGTATTTCAAGAATGAAACCTCTTTTGCAGAAGAAATGTTTTAAAAGGAAATTGGAAGTTGGATTTCAGCGCAGTGTTAGAAACATCCATGTTATTATGCTTTCTAAATGTCATTCGTGGAATATTTTGAAATTCAAGAACCTTTTTTGATGGAGTATAAATTGTGACTCTCAGAAGTATTGAGTATAGCTCCCAGAATGCATTCTACGTCTTCCTCTCTTTAAAGTAATGTTTAATGTGATATCAAAGAGAAGTTATTAAAAATAAAAAATTGTCATGTAAACTCTCTTAAATTAAATGCAGTTATTTAATTTAGTTTAATAAATATTTAATTTAGTTTAATAAATTAAATTTAGTTAATCTAGTTTATTTCATTTAGTTTAGTTTAATGAAAAGAAGGACTAGGGTGACATGATAGTAGTGTTCCGATATCTCAGGGGTTGCCACAAAGAAGAGGGAGTCAAGCTATTCTCCAAAGCACCTGTTGGTAGAAGAAGAAGCCAAGGAGAGAAGCAACCTGGAACTAATAAGAAATTTCCTGACAATTAGAACAATTAACCAGTGGAACAACTTGCCTCCATAAGTTGTGAATTCTCCAATACTGGATGTTTTTAAGAAGAGATTGGACAACCATTTGTGTGAAATGATGTAGGGTTTCCTGCCTGAGCAGGGGGTTGGACTAGAAGACCTCCAAGGTCCCTTCCAACTCTGTTATTCTATTCTATTTTGCCATGGCCCACTTCACACAGGACAACCTCTGGCAGACTACTCGAAAGTAAGTCTTTCAGCCTCGGCGCGAAAAAGGTTCCTTTTTAGATACCAAAGTAAGGTCCCATCTTACTTTGGTATCTATTTTAAGTAATATTTTGTCTGATATTTTCATTGTTAGAAATAATTTCAAAATAAGACTACAGCTGATTTAAAATTGCTGCACATAAACTAAAATAAATTTTACATTTTTAAAAAAGATATGCATGTTTTCATATTTTCACAGTAAAACATCTTTATGCTTAAATCATAAAGTTCCATGATGCAGAACGTTAATGGCAAAACAAAACAGAAAGGAAAATACTCCAAATTTAAGCTAAAAGTTTACATGAGCAGATTTTGTTTTACCTGGTGGTGAAAATTATAATTTCAGTTCTAACCACAAATGAACTAGGAAGGAATTCCACAAACCAGGTTCTAGTACAATGAATGCCCTCTTTCAGGTCATAGGGAAGCATAGCAAATGTGACAACTTCAAACTGGCTTAGCTGCTCGATTTTAAATCCCAGGAACTTACGAGAAAAAGTGTTGTGCCGGGGCACCCAAGTGTGTTCAGTCCTGTCAGTTGGAAAGAGAACACAGTGATCTTTTGTGCATTTCAATGTCTTTGGCAATGAAGACATTTTTTGTGGATTGTGTGCTCAGGAACATAAAACATTGTAAGAAGTTGTTGATGTTTAAGTGATGCTAGGATTCATCATGTCTTTTAGGAGTGCCTCATCAAATTGTTCAAGGCCTTTTATAGTAATAGAGGCTGAAAAAAATGGAAGAAAAGTCTTGCCGCTTCCATTAGTATTCTTTGGACTCATGAGAAAATAGCAAATACTGCTGAGGTAAAATATTTTTTTTAAAAAAGAAATCATGGATAGTCAGAGAAGATAAAGAAACAGCACTTTTTTTGGCATTGCTGTTACGAAAAGTATGCAGAGAAGTTTTAATAGGAAGCTTAGCCTATTACAAGCAGGAAGGATAATCCAAAACTTGTATACATGAACAATTGCTATTTAATGGAAGACTACAGTAATATGGAGATGTCTCTTCTGTGTATATCCGCTTTATTCCCCTCTTCCCAATACGATCAGAGATTTTGATATATCCACAGTACCATACAAACAGACTAAAAAGGGTTTATAATACCCAGGGATTTTCTAAGATTTGCAGTAGTTCAATCCCCCTTTTAAAAATACACCTATGTATCTGGATTGCAAATGTCTAGATGTCTGCTAGAGGGCAGCAAAGAGAGAGAAAAAATTACTTCTAATGCCCTCTAGCTCTCTTCTGAATTTTTACAGTCAGATATTGTAGGCCAGGGGTGTCAAACTCGCATTGTCACGGCAGCGTCCCGTGACATATTTGGACTTTTTTCCTTCGCTAAACTGGGCGTGGGTTTGGCCAGTGCGTGACGCATCCAGCCAGCGGGCAGCGAGTTTGACACCCCAGTTGTAGGCCTATTTTAAACACAGGTCGTTGATTTACAACCATTTGAAATTAGTGAAAAACAGTGACTTATAACCAGTCCTCACACTTATAATGAGCATTCTACCATGTGATCAAAATTCAGGTGTTTGGCAAGCAGCATGCATTTATGAGGATTACAGTGTCCGGGGATCATGTAATCACCCTTTGCAATCTTCCCAGCTGGCTTCTGACAAGCAAAGCCAAGGGGAGGAAGCTGGATAATGTCTGCATGTTTCACTTAACTGCAATGATTTGCCTAACAATTGTGACAAAAAAGTTTGTAAAATTGGATGTGACTCACTTAACCCATTGGATCCAAGCATGCTTTCGTACTCTTTTTCAAACTTGGCAATTTTAAGATATATGGACCTCAGCATGTTGTTTGGGAAATTCTGGGAGTTGAAGTTCACACATCTTAATAATTACAAGTTTGAAAAACACAGATCTAAGGCAGTCAAGAAATAGAGTGCAGGAATTATGCAAGTCTTAATGCTTAATACTTAATGGTAAGGATAATTGGGACTGACCAGTTAAAATATTTGCCAGATTAAATGAATTGTTCAAATCAATGAATATAGAAGGAAAAGAAGCATCATGTCATTAGCGTATATTTGTATAGCTAGTGCACACTTTATGAATAAAATTCATAAAGACCACCTTTTTTACACTAATATTAAATATATAGTAAATAATATTTTCCCTTCCTCTCTTTGAACCAGTTATTTGAATACCAGCTATAGTTTAAAGCCTTATGGTAAAATTAAGACAGAAAAAAACTTTATCTTGTTTTCAATGATCTTCTAACAAATGCTTCTAATTTCCTTCCAGATTTTTGCTAGTCAGGCTATTTCAGTATTATAAAGCTAGTGTGTTTAAAATGCTCTGCCATTTGAAAAATATGCTTGTTGGCATTCATTGTGGAATTTTCCTCATGCCCTATTAGCCGATATCAATCTGGACTATTTAAAGGCCACATCAGAATGTATATTGCTATTAATTTCACACTTGGCTAAAAATCAGTATTTCTGATAAAACCTTATACAAAGCTTTCTATTTATCAGTGAAGAATTCAAACATGACCTTTTATTCCGATAAACCATAAAAGAACTTTTGTTTAACTTCTCTTCTAGCTTTTCTGTCTACATCTTAAACCTTTGCCAAAGAAGAAACTGACATTTTCAACTATTACTCATAAATAATAAATACATTAAAAATACAGTTCTATCTATTAAATGTAGGCCACAAGTAAAACAGTTAAATATTTTGCAAAAGGCTTAAATCACACAGTCAATATTTCCTTAGATGTAATAGTAGACCATTATAATCTAGCATGTATATATATATATAACTATATATAATATATATAAAACATATAACTATATATGTTTTTGACAAATAAATAAATAAATAAATGTAAGATTGCTCTCTTCATAGTAACATATACATTAAAAGTAATTTATTCAGACTGCATTTAAATGGACAAATAAGTCAAATTTCTCTTTCCAAGTGGATTAAGCTGAGGAATCTGTGGGAAAGCTCTGGTGCATAAACACGGAACTTGTGTAATTATACAACCCAAGGCAATGTAACATGGTAGACTAGAATTTGATCAGGTTGCTATGACATACCCCACTATGTCTTGTTTTAACTGGGGGTTGATCTGACTCGACAAAACAGCAAAGCGAGGTCAATATGCCTTCTTTTTTTTATCTGCATGTGTGTGTATGTATATTTACTCATTCTGTTGAAACAGAATTTGCCTTACAATTTCTTATAGATGGAATGTGCAATGAATTTCCAATACCTATTTACCCTATTTAGCCAAAAGGTAGACAACTCTAAATTTAAAACACTATCCTCTCCCCCAAAATAGTTCTTGTGAATGTGTGTATGCATATGTATACACACACACACATACACACAGACAAAATTTCTGTATAATCCCAATTTCCATCCTTTCAACCTGTTTTCCAACTCCAGTTGAAATAAATGCTGAGTATTTCTCTCCCCTCTGCAATAAATGTATACTCATGATACATTTATATATGCACGTGTGTATAGATATCTTGAAGAAGCCATATGTTCTTTAAAAGGTAGGATGGGGACAAGATTAAATTCATAATTAAATTAATAGCGTAATTAAAAAATTGCCTCCAAAATTAGGGATTCCTCATTGTTTCTCACAGAAATGACAAGAAAAAAAAAGATAATCAAGAAATGGGATCAGTGAGGTAAAAGGATAGCTGCCCTGGGAAAGGATGAAAAGAGAAAAAGAAAGGCAAATCTGATGGTGATGAGACTGTGGAAATAACTGACCAGGGATGGAAAGAAAAGAGAGAGAAGTCTTGTTATGCATTACAGAAAGTTAAATTCACCAAGTAAGCAGTCCCTATCAAACAAGAAGATACAGGGAAATCTTCATAGACACCCATGCGTTTCACCTACACCTGTTCCTTCTGTCTCTCCCCAAGTTTTTTTTATTCTTCTCACCAAATGTAAGGGTTCCTCTTCTATTCGGAATAAATTCCAGGAAAACCTGAACGACCACAGAGTAAGGAATCCCCATTTCAATTCTTAGGAAGTATAAACGAGCCCTTAACCTACGACAGAAACCCATCTTCTTTTGGTGACTGAGGCACATGCTTAATATTTGGGAGAAACCAGTTTTGTTATAAATAAGCAGATTTTTTTTAAACTTTTGGGAAAGCGCACAATGTAATTAATATATGCTTGCCTTACTATACACTATCCAAGCGTAATCAAGGGAACCTTAGGAGCTGCATCTGGATGAGTTTTGCCCTGGTGATCACAGCGTGTTGGTGTGTGAAACAGAAAAGCACATCAGAGAAAGGTTCTATTTCTGACTGATTCTAAATGTTTCTGTTTCCCGAAAACTGAGAATTCCATTTCCCTAGTTTTATTCTATCAGCTATAAAATATAGTATCTCTTAGAAGTTAACTAATCCACAGCAGTTCTGTGGTTTGAATATGTAAATCCCTCATAGCTGCAAGCCTCATTGTGTAAGGATAAATACAAATAATCAGGCATTGTGTTTATGTTAAGCATGTTAACTGGAACTAAGCTGGTTGGTTAGGTTTGCCAAAGCAGTTAACAAATGTTTCCACTGCAACTGAATCTCCTCTCAACTCTTAAAAATAGCTTACCTTCAGTTATTTAGTAATATATTGTTAGATCTTGTGATCTGTTAGCCCATTAGTTATGTCAATAAAGTTTTATTTAAAACCATGAATTTAAAATTTCATTTATAATAAAAGAAAATGTTTGAATAGTCAATTGCTAAAATCGAAACATCTGATAGAAGTACACAAGTTAAAATTATGAAATTTAAACTTGCCACATGCTGACTATTCCTACTGATTATATATTTTCTCCTTTCAATATAGTCTTTGAGGACAAAAAGATAAGGAAAAGATGGCAACACTTTTGTTTTTCTCTAAAATACACAAATAAACACGTTATTCTTCTTGCCTGATAAGTTTATTGTTTTTGCATGTTCCACAAAGCAACAGAATTGTTTTCTAATTAGTTAAGTCACCCAGTTTTGCTAGGGGAAATCCGTTAGCACTATCACCACAGCAACACAAATGCATAAATATCAAGTTCACAAAATGACAACTTGGTCAGTTGTTTTAAAAAAATATTGTTCTCTATTTTTTGTTTTGTTTGGTATTTACTATTGGGGACAAATATTATAAAGGAAGTAGTCTCATTATACAATAAAATAAGAAGGGTGAAATTATTCTCCATCATCAATCGTCTTCAGAACTAGATTCATCTTCCTGGTCAGAAAGTTCTGCAACAGGAAAACGCAGAATAGCAGCTACACCTGTCAATTGTCCAAGCTGTTCCCCAGATACATGAAGGCTAGAGAAGATGCGAACTGTGCCCATATTCTCACGCACACTATCTACAAGCCGGACATATCGACTACGAGTAGCCACATCCTGATGCCTAAAAAGTTCATCGCTGATCATCAGAGTATCAATAGCCATAGCTTCATTAGCCTTTTCCACATGTTTGAGACCATAAAAGGCCCGATCAGGCTCATGTTGTAGCATTTTGTAGAAATCATCTAAAGCTTTGACTTCACCAGCTGCTTTGGTATCAGCAAGTCGACTAGTCACAGCTGGATCACAAAGAGCTTCTTTCAGGGCATATTTATGTCCAGATGATGAATGCACCTAGAGTATGAAAAATAACAGAAATTTATTTTAGTAGTAGTATTATCTACTATGATAATGATTAGTTTCTTTTGGAAACAGAATTCCCAGAAACAAGTTGACTTACAATAAGCATTTAGTAATAATTCGAAGTTACAACGGCACTAAAAAAAGTGACTTACTACCAGTCCTTGTACTTACGACTATCACAGGATCCCCGATGGGCACATGATCAAAATTTGGGCATTTGGCAACTGGCATGTATTTACAATGGTTATAGCATTGGGGACATGTGATCATCATCCAGCTTCTAACAAGCATAGTCAATGGTGGAAGTCAGATTCACTTAACAATCACCTGATTCACTTAATAATTTGCAGTGATTTGCTTAACAACTGTGGCAAAAAAGGTCATAAAACTGTTCACTTAAAAACCGTGTTCTTAGTAATGGAAATTTTGGTGCCAATTGTGGTTCTAAATCGAAGACTACCTGTAAAGGTTTTTAAAACACATGGAAAACATTCTTATATATTTTTCTTATCTGGGGAAAAAATTTATCAAGCTGAAAAAGAACTCCCCTTCACATCATTCAAAAAGACAATCCAGGTAGTCCTCAGCTTACAACCACATTTGAGCCCAAAATTTCTATTGCTAAGTAAGACAGCTGTTGAGTTTTGCCCCATTTTATGATCTTTCTTGTTAAGTGAATCACTGCACTTAAGTTAATAACATGGTTGTTAAGTGAATCCGGCTTCCCCATTGATTTTGGTTATCAGAAGGTTGTAAAAGGTGATCACATGCCAACAGGACATTTCAACCATCATAAATATATGCCAGTTGTCAACTATTCAAATTTTGATCACGTGATCATAGGGATGCTGTAATGGTTGTAAGTGTGAAAAGTCAGTTTTTCATTGCCATTGTAACTTCAAACAGTCGCTAAAGGAATAGTTGTACATTGAGAACTACCTGTATATTCAAAATAAATAATAAATAAATAAACTGCTGAAAAACTACAAGAATATAATGCCCCATTCAGATTTTATCAGCCAGGAGTATTGTAGTAAGTATATTTACTGCTCTCATTAAACAGCTTATCTTGAGAAAAAGTCTCAAGCAGAAAAATAGGAAAGGACATCTATAAAGGAGCTAAGATTGCATGTACAGATAGTCCTCGACTTACAACACTACATTTAGTGACCGTTCAAAGTTATGACAGGACTGAAAAAGTGACTTATGATCATTTTTCACACTTACGACTATTGCAGCATCCCCATGGTCATGTAATCAAAATACAGATGCTTGGTAACTGGTTCATATTTATGGCGCTTGCAGTGTCCTGGCATCATTGTGATCAGCTTTTGCAACCTTCTGACAAGCAAAGTCAGTGGAGAAATGAGGTTCATTTAACCACCATGTTACCATCTTAACAACTGCAAGGATTCACTTAACAATTGTGGCAAGAAAAGTTGTAAAACGGGGCAAAACCCATTTAACAAATGTTTCATTTAGCAACACAAATTTTGGGCTCAATTGTAGTTGTAAGCTGAGGACCACCCATACATTGTATAGTTTAAATCAGAGCAAATGCATTTAAGTAAACATACATATTATGTCCCAACCCAGATTGTTGGGGGCAATATACTGACATTGTAAACCGCTTAGAGAGGGTTTCAAGCCCTGATAGGCGGTATATAAATACAGTGCTATTGCTATTTTTCAGGAGGCAACTGGATTTTCTTGTTTTTTCTTTGAAGGCGTTTTGCTACTCATCCAAGAAGCTTCTTCAACTCTGACAGGATAGTGGCAGGATCTGACAGGATAGAGCTGAAGAAGCTTCTTGGATGAGAAGTGAAATGTCTTCAAAGAAAAAAAACAAGGAATTCCAGTTGCCTCCTGAAAAAGCACCTTTGGGACAACCATGACCTGGATGAATGAAAATCTCTACAGACTTTCATAGATATTAGGGCTTCACTGTAAAATTATGTTATCTTAAATATCACTCCATTCTTTTCATAAATCTACGTTGAAAGATTGGGGATTATGACCTAGAAGACACAGCAACAAGCCTCCTTTTCAGTAAAAAAAAAATCAGACATAAACACAGGTAGGCCTCTCATAGATGGATTTCATAAACCTGACTGCACCATTATTTATAGGGCCATCCATCCTTCTAAAGGTTTTTTTTTTTACTTCATAGGCAAATTATGGGCAGATTTAGCTGATCCAAATTTCAGTATTTTACGTGTCACTAAAATTAAATACGAAATTACATGATTTTTTTTTAAATTACGTGGTTAGGTATTTTTACATCTCCCATTTCTATATACCACACAACTCCAGTGCACGGCTAAAGATCTTAGAATAGAATAGAATAACAGAGTTGGAAGGGACCTTGGAGGTCTTCTAGTCCAACATCTTCTAGTCCAAGATCAATTAAGCTGATGGTATGAAGCACCTTAGCATCTAAATTACCTGTAAGAACTTGGGGCGATTCTCCAGCAACAACTTGTTGTCCGTCTTGACAGCCTGCTGGAACATGTAGTCGCAGAACTGCTCTCTCACGAAACCGGGGCTGGCCACCAGGACACACTTGACCACTTCGAAGTTAAGGTGTCGCTGAATGGCCTGCATCACTTGCTCGTAGAACCTCTCCAGGGCCCGGTCGTGCTGGGAGCAGTTGCCCCGGCGCTTTCGAGGGATGTTCACCTCGATCTTGGCCCGGGTCAGCGTCATGCTGGGGGTGACGAGGCAGACATGGGCCAGCCCTTCCTGCATCACCACCGCGGCCAGGTCGGCGCTCCAGGCCGGGTCGCAGGCTTGCTCGATCCGCTCCAACACCACGCTGTCCCACTGCTTCTTGGCCAGCGTGAACTGCCGGTTGGGCTCCAACTCGATGGTGTGATAGGCGCCCATCTTGACGTACTCGTTCTCCTGGATGTTGGTGCCTTTGACGCGCAGCTGGCAGGCCTGCGAGTCGAAGTCGATGGTCTCCACGCAGAGGGTGAGCGTGGTGCGGATGCGGTTGCTGCCCACGCTGCCCGTGGACGACTCCGTCTGCACCTTTCGGATGGTGGAGGCCCGCAGGCTGTCGCCCACCTGCAGCAGGTTGTAGGCGTGCCACATATCCTCGGGGTCCTCGGGGATGAGCGTCACTTGCCCGGCGTTATCCTTCTCGATGTCCTTCCGCACCAACTTCATCGTGACTCCGGCGATGGGCAGCCCGGGATCAGCCAAAAGGACCCTCCTCCTCCTCCTCCTCTCTTCTCGGCCTGCGGGAGCCGGCGGCCCGGCCCTGCCAACCGACCCAGCGACCAGCCTCGAAGACTCAGCAACGACCGCCCCGGGGCGGGCAATGCAGCCGACCGCCGAAGCGCTAACAAGCCAAGGAAGCGCTTGGACCGCGGCCCAGCGGCGCGCTTGGCTTGCTTGTGGGCGCTCGGGCGCGGCTCCTCTCAGCCCCTCATTGAGTGGCTGGCGTGGAGAGAAGCCATGGCCGAGG
The DNA here is from genome assembly GCA_032468235.1 of Pseudoxyrhopus heterurus. Classification (NCBI taxonomy): domain Eukaryota; kingdom Metazoa; phylum Chordata; class Lepidosauria; order Squamata; genus Pseudoxyrhopus; species Pseudoxyrhopus heterurus. The sequence continues at coordinate 50,280 of JANHJO010003004.1, forward strand.
GAAGGGAGGAGGAGGAGGAGGAACAGGCCAAGTCCCGGGCGGAGCGTAAACGTGACAAGAGTCCTGAAGGGGAGTGGCGGGACACAAGGCAAAGGCTGGTTGGCTGCCGCCTTGCTCCGTCGATGCTCTCTAGCCGCGAGAGCTGCGGAAGGGAAGGGCTTCCCTTCGTCCGCTGACGCGATTAAGCCGAGTTCCGAGAGAGAGGTTGGGACTTCGGGTTGGCGGCGGTAGGCGTAGCTGCCGGTGGCTTCCCGCCTAAGTCACGTTTAAAAGGGGGCATCGTAATGTGGACCTCACGGCTCTTGCGCCTCATTGTATCTGCAAACGTTTGATTTGAAAACCAAAAAGAGGCTTTGGGGACGTAAATATAAGCAAATGAATCCCAAACCACCTTAAGCCTGGTTTGTTTAACTGTCCCATTTTCCGGGGCTCGCCTCGTCTCATACAATAACAGGCTTCTTTAAGTGGTCCTTAACCAGGTTGGGAGTTGGTGTGATCCACGAAAGCCAGGTTTTCCGGGAATTTATGCACTGAGGTTCATTTCCGTTTCCCATATGAAATGCAGAGGACCTTTTTAAAGAAGAGCAGCTGGCCAAGACAAGGAGAGGCTCAATACAATAAAAACAATCATTTAAAATGCAACGTAGAATTATTTCATTATTCTAAGCCTCACTCTTTTCCCACTCGTTTTCAAGTGCTTTGAAAAATATATATATATGTTGGTATGGGATTCAGTGAGAAATGTTGAATGGATGTGGGATTAGATGATCGTTTGCCATGCTTGTGGAACTTAGTTTAATAATAAAGCATGTTTCCTTATTGAGCAGGGCACAGTACTGCCTAAGGCCCTATTGGAAGTTAGTAGGTAGTCATTGGAAGGAGCATATTTCTAGGAAAATGATTTCAAAATATTCAGACATCCCATCAGTCACATAATTTAAGTCTCCCGCTATGCTCAGATGGAAATTGAGAGTCATCTTCTCTACCACAGCACAAGGGTGGTACATATTTTATGTGTTAGTTGTTTTAAACTGGAAAACTATAGTCTTGGAAAGTAAGGGAGGATTTTCTATGAATGGCTCACTGATATTTAACATTCATTATGTATGTACAGGAAGAAAAGTCATTACAGAGGAAACAGATCCACAACTTTTTAATTTGAGCAAGTTTAAGAGCCGAAAAAAGCCTTTATGCCATTCGAATAATGGAATGCATTGAATTTCCAATTATACATAAATTGCTTTTATGTGGTTCTTTTGGTTATGGTTTCTGAGTTCCAGAAGAAATTAATGGTGATTCATTGCCCTTCCCCTTTATGTAACAGAGCAAGATCCAAAATTAAAACCTAAAATTAATAGTGTCCATGCCAATGCAATGTATATATTTTTCCAGTAATACAAGATGAGGTAATATCTAGGACGAGAGCATGATAATTGAGTATAGAAATATATGAAAAAGAAATATATTAAGTAGATAGAAATACTGTTCGCACTTAAATTTTCACGTTACTTTGTTAAGATGAATCTGTTGAAAACCTTTGAATTTGGTGTAAACTTATCAATTTAATCACTAGTGCTATTCAAATTTTTAGGTTCAATTCTTACTGGTCTTTGTATAAAGGGATGATGCAAACATGATGCCAGAAAAATCTTATAGCGTTCTCTACTTATGGGATGTTTCATGACAGTACATGCCTTATTCCAAATAGCATCTGGTCAGAGAGCTGTTTGAAGTGTTCTGTTGTTACAATTTTAATATTTATCTAACATTTGAAAAAGATGTATTAGCAGCTTTATATAAGGACAGTACATTATATGAAATCAACTAGATGCTGTTCTTATTACTTTGGCCAGTTGCTACCAATGTGCTTTTTCTACAAGCCTTCACTCTGGAAAGCCTTACACGGGCATTGTGTAGCAACGGGAATGTGGTGGATTATGATTCTGTAAATTATGTACCTAGCTTTTTGACCTTGCTTCCTTACATAGTTCTAATATTCCAGAGATGATTTACAATACCAGTGTTTATTGAAAACCTTAGCAGGACTCTGTATATTGTGGGAAATGTACTAGGCATTATTTCTGTGACTTTATTTACCAAAAGCTTCATCCGAATGATACATAACGACATTGGTGTTTAGATTTATTTTTGCTATCATTGAGAACTCAGGCTTTTCATTGGTTGCTTTGTCTTTCTCAGTTTCTGTTGGATTGCTTCAGAACAGTCAGAAACAAGAAATATATCTGAATTCCCACTTAATCTCTAGAAGCAGGAAATTGAAAAGGTCCAAGAACAGGCATTCAATTCCTGAAATCATATATTACAGGAAGAAAGCGTTTGAGTTTTTTGTTAGAAAGCTACAAGCCTTTTTATTCTTCTGCGGAGTAACTTAATTGTTCAGGAAGTGAGGGATACAGAGGAAAGGTGTGATCTGAGTCTGTTTGTATGAAGAGGAAAAGCAGCCAGAACTTCTATTGTATAATTCTTTGAGGAATCAGAGTTAAGATCAGTATTACTATGCATGGTACCAAATCATGCCTGTGGCAGAAAACCTCCAGAGCATTAGCTGTTATTAAATATTCTTGAGCTCTGGTATGATCTCTTTTTATGTGCATTTTGTGCATTTTCAGAGAGGTCTTTTTTGTCACAAATAAACATTTAGATTAATATTAATACTTTTACTACTAACCATGCATGTATGTCTTTATTGGTGTGTCTTCATATATTGGACTCTATGTGGTGCCAATTGGCACTAGTGCAATTGTAGTACCTCATTTCATAAGGTACTCATTTCATAACAGCTGGAGCTCCATGGTTTCCTGTCTATATGTAGGGCCCAGAAATATTAGAATGTTTCTGAGCCCTACATATATTCTAAAGACCTTTTGAGGATATAGAAATAACGAATGGCAGTAACCCAAAGAATTGTTTCCCCCCCAAAAGAATAAGGAAAAAAAATCACATAAAAGCTCAGAAAAATAAAGGGCATTCTGGAGGCTAGACTGGGTGCTGGGAACAACCTTCAAAGATTGCTTTCTTTGTAATGAGTGTTTATCACCGATTCTATATAATAAGTGTTTGAAATTTCAGATATTACCAACTCCCCTTGTGTTGGAATGAAAAGTCTGCATATGCACTTTACAGCACATCTTCCATTCTCATATTTTGGGTTACTGTTAATTGCATTTGATAATTTTTTGTGAATTCTAGTGCAAAGTATCATTCATTTATTATTCAAATTGGTTGTCCTAAAAGCATTCATTTGGCAAAGACCACTGAATTTAAATTCATCTAAATTTGTAAGCTCACTTGTTTAAGTGAAGAGAAAACAGTGAGGCTTCTTAAGTAAAATATCAATAATCTAGATTGTATAATTCAGCATTTATTTTCTTTTAATAAGTGTGTTGAAATCTGTTCAGAAAACAGTCTGGAAATCATTTTATGCAAATTGGGTTTTTTTTTAACCACCCTAGTTAGGCAAAAAGATGTACAGTAAAAAGAATGGCTTGCAAAGAATTAATTGCAAAATATATTAACATCATTGTTATATTGCAATTTCCAATTATGATAATTTTTAATTATAGTAACATTTTCCTTATTGCCTGATTACCTTTGAAAGATGTACTAAAAATATCTAAAATGTAAAGGTAGTTTTGGCTGTTTTAACATACTATAGTTGTTCCTCCCATGGTAAATTTATGATAAATTTGGTAGATTTCATGGTAAATTTGAGAGCCAGCTTGGTGCAGTGATTAAGGCATCAAGCTAGAAACCAAGAGACCATGAGTCCTACTTCCACCTTAAACACTGCCAACTGAGAGTCACTGACTTCTCTCAGCCTTAGGAAGAAGGCAATGGCAAGCTACTTCCGAAAAGACTTGCCAAGGAAACTGCAGGGACTTGTCCAGGCAGTTGCCTGGAGTCAAGATTGAACTCAAAGGCACCAAATAAATACATTACTTTTATTTGATTGATAATTTTTTCAATCCATCAGAAAGATGGTTCTACATATACAAATCCATAATTTTTCATTCTTAACACATTAAAAAAGTCATTAAGAAAATACTGACTGAGCTAAGTTTCCAAGAACAATAAAAATACTCAAGGTAATTATAATCTATCATTTAGAGTATATGAAAAGCCAAATTTGATGATGTACTTGGAGGATGCTCTCTATTTCTGCTGCTAAAGAGACTGGGTGTTAGTTTAGATAGACTTTTTGTTCTTATTTTTTTTTGGGGGGGGGGAATACCCCCAAATTCCAAAGCTATTATTTACTTCGGCATTGAAATAGAAATTATTTGATTAATAGGGAAAAAGAGTTCTAAGTAGCATGATTAGAAGAGATGGTGGCATTTCATAGAAATCTGTTATGCATAGTGTAGTTCACATTGAGACAGATTAACTATAGCATTTTCTAAAAAATGTATTATTTCAGTAGAGAGCATTGACCATTAGGCTGCTTCACTAAGTCAAATAACTTCTGAGAAAAATATTATTTGAGATGGTAAATGTAGAGCGGGGTGTCAAACCCCGCAGGCCAGATCGGCCCACGAGGTGCTTAGATCTGGTTTGTGGGGCTGCCCTGGAAATAGCAAAAGACCGGCCCATGGTGCCTGTGCCAGCAAAAATGAAGCTCGGGAGGGCCCCGCATGGTCCTCGCAGACTCCATTTTCAGCTGTGATGGCCTCCTGCTACCCTCTGCAGTGAAAACAGAGTGTAGGGAGCCCCGCAGCCCCCCCAGAGCTCCATTCTCACTGGCAGAGGGTGGCAGGAAGCCGTTGAAGCCTAAAATGGAGTTTGTGAGCCCGTTTTCGCGGGCAGAGCACTTGGGCCAGCACAGATGCCCCCGACACAAGTGATGTCAAGCTGGCCATGCCCATTCTGCCCCCCCCCCCCCGAGGTCAAACACAACTCTGATGCGGCTCTAAATGAAATCAAGTTTGACACCCCTGGTGCTAGAGTAAAACTGAAAACTTCAGAGAATTTGAATGGCTGGGAATGCCAGCACAAAGTATTATTTTACTATCAAGTTGACTTTATAAAAATGACAATGGATTATGTTTGGAAGCATAATTTGGTCACGTGTGTAGGTTTAATACAAACTATATTGGCTTAATCAGATCTGAATATGTTAGCATTTCATAATGTCTTGCCTTAAGCTAGTTCAAAAGTTCCAAAGGAAAAGACAGAGCATTTGATCCTTGACACTTGTTTAGAGGAAGAAAAGTTTGGAATGCAGGGTGTATTTCAGGCCTATACTTGGTCATTAAGCTTGTTTATTCAGCTTTTTACAAATATGCTTGACCCTTGGTTCCAGAGACAAGAATGGCAAAGATTACATTTGCAGAAGCTGCGTGGTGTGCTAACTGCACATTTTGAGAAACTGATTTACAACAGTGGTTTCTCCTTGTTTCGAACATACTTAGAATATTGTAAGGTGCTGATTGTAAGACTGTTGAAGATCTTTTCTTGTTGCCCATCTGGGTTTTACATATGTTCATATTATTCTGGTATTGAAAGGGTTGCATGGATTGGTTGGCATCTTTTTCCAGGTTTGATGCAAGATATTAATTTTAATATTTAGATAGCCTTTACATGAGAGATGATCAATCTACTTTTGGTTTGGGTCTATACTTCTTTCTAGTCAATCTTTGAGGCTGTATAACTTAGATGAAGTGAAATAAGAGAATGAAGTCTTTTGATCCAAGTAGGAAGGGATATACAGTAAACAAAATTTATATTGTTGATATATTTAGTTTCTTAAAAAAATCATATCTCTGAAATTTGGTAATTTCTTGCCAAATGTTGGGGATAACAGGAATGGTAAAATTCATTGCGAGAGGGTGATTTCAGCACAAGAGCTGCAAGCGAGCCACTTCTACTCTAAAGCTGTGGGTGTTTAAGGAGCTACCTGGTACAATGTTTACTGTTATTTATGTTATTTTATTTAGCAAATTTATATGGTTTCCTATCTCATTAACTGACCCAGGGCAATGTACAACAATGTATTATGCTAAGTTATTGAGATCTAAAGTGGTCCTTTTGAGAGTGTCACCACATTTAGAAACCTCTAAAGTTATTCCTAGAAATGGGAATGTACTGAGTTTGGAGCTTTGATTAACATTAGGAAAATATGTTAATACATATCATAATTTTTTTTTATTTTCTAGTGTTTTTTTAATTAGTACCACTGCATTTAATACATTTCCTTGAATAATACTTTGATCTTTCCTTTATATTAATTTTATTAGCAAACACATGCAGCATACTTTGGAGAACTGCAATTTTTCAGGAGTTCCACAGTTTATATGGGCATTATCATGGAGGCAAATCACTGGAGAAAGAAAGTATTTCAGCGATATAATGATGATTTATACATGTATGCAAGCTAAGGAGAAGATTTTACCCCATACGGTTTCTGTTGGAATCTTCAGTGCTCCATTGGTAGCAAAATTAGTTCTGTTATCATGCTTCACCCAAATCAATACTGGATCAGGTCCTGCAGACTTTAGCATTTAAGTCTCTATATAGCAGTCCCCAGCTTCAGGTTGTATGTCTCTCTTGGCCTCACATTGTAATATAAGAACTCCTTATGTCTCAACAGCAAAAGTGGTTGGTCCTTGTGTATTGTTACAGGAATGGACAGGTCGGACTTGGGTCCTTTGCTTCTGAGTGTGTTAGCTTTTGTTCTCACACCCACCTTCCTTTTTGCTTGAAGTAAGTGTCAAAATTTTCTTTCCAGTTGACTACATGTAGTTACATCTAGAGTGTGGGGTTTAAGATGCATTTAGTTATCTTCAGGATCTGATAAGGGATGGAATAGGAAGGAGGGAAAGGAGTTGGAGCTATCCAGGTCACGAGAGGAGGGAATCTGAGTTTCTAAATAGCTAGAGCTAGCTAGATTAAAGCTAGCTAGAACAAGCTTTAACATGGCTCTTAGTGCTTTTTATTCATAGCATATTTTTTTTTAGCAAAAGGAGGTTTCTTAGTGTATGTAAGCATATTCTTACAATTAGAAGTTACTAGCTGATGACCCGGCATTGCCCGGGTAGAGTCGGGGCTGACACTGTTAGTAGCTGTATGTGTGTTGGTTTTCCTTTCCTTTCCTTTCCTTTCCTTTCCTTTCCTT
>JANHJO010003004.1:57511-74534 GCA_032468235.1 Pseudoxyrhopus heterurus
GGAAAGGAAAGGAAAGGAAAGGAAAGGAAAGGAAAGGAAAGGAAAACCAACACACATACAGCTACTAACAGTGTCAGTCCCGACTATACCCGGGCAATGCCGGGTCATCAGCTAGTTTTTAAAAAAATGAGAAGTTGGAACAAGTGGAACAAGTTTGGTAACTGTTGGTTGCTGGTGGTAAGGTTTTGATGGTACACTTTGCCTACCTGATTCATTGGGTCCGAGCCCCATTGAAATAGACAGGTGAATTTTGGTTTCAGCTTCTTTTTATAGCTTTTGTGAATCCAAGATGTCATTTGTACTTGAAAAATAGCCTTCATCTTTCTGAAATGAGATGCAAAGAGGCATTTGTTTCCACCTTTCTCATTAAAAACCATCTGCAAAGGATGGCAAATGATTACCTATCCAAGATGATGCCACCACTTATGTTGGATAGCATTAATGTGATGACTTCATGCACGTGTTGCCTTCTTTGGCATCATTAAATTTTGTTAGGAATGCTGCCAGTCACCTGTCTACAGGAAAAAAAAGTTTCCCATCAGCTGTTTTAGTAATGTATGTGTTGGAACATGTCTTTGGCCAACAAAGGCCACTATAACACCTCTGACTTACATTATTTCTCGGTGTTTATTTTACAAGTAACATGTTTTTCTAAGCAGTGACATGATCAGTAAGCTTAGGCAAATTGTTTCATGCTTCACTGTTCTCAGCTGCAGAAAGGAAAGATCAAGGACAGATGCAAAGATGGTAGAAGCAACTAATAGGCATCTTCTTGCCTGATCAAATGTATTTTACCTTGTATATGCAGAATAAAATTTGGGCCTGATGGGGATTCCAAAACAAAGCCAAAATACTATTAGTAGATCTCATAACAAAATGGTTGATGAAGGCTTTTGTTCTTTTGTTTTTGAGGGTCTTTGTAATGCTTCTAGAACAGTGATTTTCAAACTTGGCTAGTTTTAGAATTCCCCAGCCAGCAAGTTTGAAAAATGTTGTTCTAGAGCAGGGGTGTCAAAATGGCGCCCCGCAGGCCGGATGCATCACACACAGGCCATGCCCACCCCAGCTCCGCGAATGGGGAAAACGTTGCAAAATGTCACGTGATAGCAACGTGATGCGGCGAATTTGACACCCGTGTTCTAAAGTATTGGTATGAATTAAATTAACCTTCAAGGCCTAATTCCTTTAGGTCTGCTGATAGCATTGCCCTTAGAATTCCCAGCTCCTTAAGCCATCCACCCCAATTTGGAAACTGTAGTCATAACACAGCTGGAGGGTGCCAAGTTGGATATAAAGCCACTTTACATTATTTGTACACTAGCAATGTTTGAAATCAATATAATAAATTCGGCTGCCTCTTTTTATCAGTTTTGCAAAAACTTATTACATTAATCAGGCAATATATATTTTAATCAGAAGAGTTTTATTTTTCAAAGTTGCATGTGATGTTCTCTGGATATACATTCCACCTTTTCATTTCTTAGACAGCCTTCATTATGCAAGACTATAGAACAAAAATTGGCATTGGTGTTCGGTGGATTTATATCTCACTTTTTTTGCAAGAACTCAAAGCAACTTATTTAGAGATCTCTCTTCATTTCCACCCCAGAAGCTCTCTGAAGGCAAAAGTGGAGCCAAGTATGACTGACCCAAAGTAACTAGTTAATTGCTGTAGAATATTTTAAATAATAGTACATCCCTTTTTTTTAATTTTCTGAGCAACATCCTGCATTTGTATTGGTCAGAGGTGCATTGAACATAACATAAAAGTCATGTGAGGTCTGTGCTACATACCTTCTCTAATCCAGATTGGCTATGTTTTCATATACGGGTAGTCTTCAGCTTACAATGATTTGCTTATTGACTGTTGGAAATTGCAGTGGCACTGAAAAAAGTAACTTATGATTGCTTTTCACGCTGACGACTGCTGCAGCATCCCCATGGTCACATGATCAAAATTTGGCATTGTATTTATGACAGTTGCACTGTCCTGCGGTCATGTGACCACCATTTGTAACCAACCATTTATAGCCAGCTTCCATCAAGCAAAGCCAGATGCACTTAACGATTACATGATTCATTTAACGACTGTAGCTCAAACTGTGGCAAAAGTCATAAAATGAGGCACAACTCGTTTAACAACTGCCTTACTTAGCAACAGAAATTTTGAGCTCAGTTGTGGTTGTAAGTCAAGGACTACTTATATTGCACTTTTTGGAAGATCTGTCAAAACGTCAAAATCCCCATTGGAATCATCTCGCAGTTCAACCATACAGCAATCTGGGGTGGAGAAAAGCAGCTAAGTACAATTATCAATATATCAAGCTCTTTAATCTCGGACACAATTCTTTCTGTTTTGAAATAAGCCGTAAATCAGGCCATGAAGTTGAATGTAAGAAGAAATAAGAATTGAGTAATAACCCATTATGTTTATATGTGCATAAGCTGGCAATGTGCTGGATGCTTCTCTGACTTTTTATACATTTAAAAAGTTCATATTTAGATAATTCTTAAATAAGAATTATTAAAATTGCCAGATTTTAAAACACAATTCTTCAAGTGTCTGAGCAAAAGCATTGTATACCGTCACATAGTTTATGTGGATGTGTGCACATACATGCCTATATGCATATATGTGAATAAAATATAAAAGTAATATATTATGTTTGCTGGACTTAAATCTGTGAGAAATAATATCTGGTAGCCTGAAAAGTTACAGCTGCCTACAAGAAATCTAGCAAGTTCTTCTTAAGAAATATTGCCTTCCAAATATTCACAATTGATAAAAGCATTGTGTATTCATCTCAGTTTTCTTTGGATACCTGTTTTTAGCATTTTATGCTATTTATATTGTACTATGGGTAAAGTCTAGATTTAATTTTAGTAGAGTTATACTCATGGAAATCTATGATATAATCATGATTCCATTCTGATTTATTTCAGGGTTTATTAAGTAAAATAAAATTTAGATTTGAACACAAACTGGTGCAATTCAAAAAGACTGCAGAAATATTAAAATTCCCATAAACCATTCATGTCTGTGAAATCTGCCTAGTCTACCCTCAGGATAAAATTAACTATTCAATTCTTGAAAGTGTGTCTAAGATATGATTGTATTTGAAAGAGGAAGAAAAATGTATGCATCAGCTATTTTTCTAGCAAAAGCTGGAATTTTATTGTCTTAGCTACCAGTCTTTGAGTACATCGTAACAGTTGTTTTTTATTTTATTTTTTTCAAAGGCAGTGTAGAAATCTCGGCAACAAGTTGATCTTCTGAATAGGATGTTGTTTGGCTCTTGTTAAACTAAGAAAAGGACATCCTGTTTGAACTAGGTGGAGTAGGTAATTTCAGCTTAACCAAACGTTGACACTGCCAGGGATTTGGCATTGCTTTGATAAGGAAAGTTCTCTTCCAAGGGAAAGGAGAACAGCTGTTGCTTTCTGCGTGTACCTTGCCATGTCCATTGTGACCCTCAGTTACAAATCATATTTTCCTCTCCTGGAAGGGAGTCACGATTCTTCTTTGTTAAGCCTGCATGATGCCTCATATCCATAACTACAGCTGCAATGGTGAGAGGATTCTACAAGTAGCCCTCACAAAGAAGTATTTGATAGTAACTAGAAGAATCAAGTTAAAATCTTACACAATATCACTACTGTGGGAGAATAGTTTCTATGAAGATAGCTGGATTAGGATGGGCAGTCAATTTTTTTTATTGTAGCGTAATTGTGTGCACTACATAAATCCGCTGCACCAGCTACTAAATTTTCAAGTAGGAAATGAAAGTTTGAAGACTTCTTTTAACTTCCCATCTCTGCAACAATTTCCTTTTTTTCTTGGCTTTGCATTTGCAGTTAGTGATTTGCCAAATTTTGTTTGATTTTGTTTGACACCCCTCTCCTAGAGAAGTGAAATATTTTGAGATACACTAAAAAGGCAGAATATTTCCCCTGGAAGAGAAGTAGAAACTCAGGCAGAAACTCAGCCCACCACCTTTGTTAATGGGCCATTAAGGCCTGGGCCAGTCTACTCTACATAACAAAGATCTACCTCCTTCAGGATACCTCCATAATAGGAATTGCCCAAACCCCCTTCATTGCATACCCACCAAGTTTCACAGCTAGCTGTGACCTCTGACAGCAACCAATCAGGATACTCTTCCTGTGTCCCAGGAAGTTCAAAGCCACAGAAGGTATAAATCCAAGGGACTCTCAGCATCCCTTCCCTTTTTCTGCCCAGGAACCCATCCTGTCCACCATTAAACCATCTTTCCAAACAGTCACCATGCTTCTGGTGTCTTTCTTCCTACTTGGAACAGAACCCAGGATGTTTCTTCCAACATCTATTTAGTACTATTATGTAGTAGACAACAATTAACCAACAAACAAACTCATAATTAATATAGCATATGCAGAAAAAGGGTTTACTACAGGATGACTAGTAGTAGAAATAAGAGAGAGATTTTATTAAAGACAATCCAGCTCCAAGTAATACATGTCAAGGCCATATACGAACCCTGACAAAACAGTGGCTGGGTAGTGGAAGAGAAAACATAAAAACAGATCTTCATAATTCACAATTTTATTCATAACTGATGCTTGTAGTTTTTAATAGTGAGGTTTTTTTTTAGGAATGATTGAAATATTCCAGATCATATACCAGTTAAAATGTATATATTATGTCATCTCATGTCAAATGCAGCTTCCTGAAAACTTAGTTAGGAATACATAATATCTTTGGGATCAGCAGGCATATTTCACTGACAAAAGTAACATTTTGAGAAAACAAACATTGAGGTGGTTCCCTGGTCTTTAAAGTCCCTTGTGATCCTCTAATCACCCCGATTTACTTTTGTCTTCTGTCTGGATGGATGGATACTGTTCCACGCAGACCATTCAATTGCAGCCACCCATCATATCTAGTTTTCTTATAAGCTATACACAACACTTGTGGTCCAGAAACCTCTTGTAAATAAATATGGTACATAATGGTAGATAATTAGATATAGATATATAGACATTGATTATAGATAGAAAGACAGACAGAGTTGATGAGGCATCCAAGACAGCATTTGCAAGCACACTGGGAATGAAGATAGGGTCTATGCAGTAATGCATAGATTAGTCAACTGAGGATCAATAAAATCAGGCATCTCTTCCTTGTTAATTCACTCTATCCACCCTCTACTATATATATATATAAATAGCTTACATGAATGCTACATCGGAGAAGATTGCAACTATCCAGGAAAAGTGGAATATTCCATACTTTGCTTATTGCTATCTTTCAGGAACTTGGAGATGTATCTGATAATCAACAATGCATGGAACTCATTAAGAGCTCTTGAAGATTCAAACCTTTTGTCTTTTCAACTTTTGTATGCACTTATTTTCTCCAAGCTAAAGTTTAACAGTAATTTATTCAACTAAGCGTGGGTGGTACAAAAATCACATTTTCCAAGGGTCCAGAAATGGAAAACCATAATGACATAAAACCAACTTTACCACAAATACTATACCAACAAGGATGGACCATCACCGTATAATTTTGAAAGTTAGAATAGTGCGATATATGAATGCAGAATATTATAATTACTTGGGAAAAGCATTAACGTAACTGCTGTATAGTCATTCAAAAATAAAGACCTTCCACAAGTGAACACAATTGAAACAGTCTATGAAAAAAATCTTTATGAAAAAAAATCATAAAGGATCTTTATGAAAAAAAATCATAAAGGATATGAGCAAAAAAAAAAAGCTCTGGAATAAATCTGCAAGTTACTGTCTGCCTTTGGAAACATTATTATCCATCCCTCGCCCAACCTCCTTGCCCGCTTTGCCATGCATTTCAGTAGACCACAACATTCTAAATAATTATGACTATTTTAATTTCCTCTGTTCCAACTACAACTTGAATTTCACCACACAGCTCTCTTTAAGAAATCCTCAAGAACATTACATCCGTAAATGGAAAGACCACATGTTTTTTTTGGCAATTTACCCACTGACAATGCACTATTTTGCTTCTGGGCACTTAACTAGGCACAAGTTTATCCCTCCCTTTAGCTTGGTTGAAATCAACAAGTTTACCTTGATGCACGCTGTAATCTCATCTGTCTAGAGAACATTCACTTGCAAATCAGTCTTCTCTCTTTTAACTTTTTTTCCCCCTGTTACTTTTTTGGGTGTGATATCACAGGCGTTGGTATTTAAAAGCATATAAGTTGTAATAAAGGCAGCTTAACACAGAGCAAAAACTGGCTCCAAAAGAGACAGACGGAAAGAAGTCAGAGCACGAATTGCATAGTTCTGGGAAAATCTTAAAAGGGGGGATATTGTTCACAACTTGGCTTCAATGAAGGCTTCATAAATTAGACAAAAAGGTGGACATACCTGTTATTCCCACCCAAGGGATGGAGACACGTGTGATGCTGCAGATGGCAGTGAGGGAGGCAAATCCCATTGCTGAAGTGTAACTGGAAACCTTGTGGGGAAACGCAAGCTGAAGCTGGAATAGAAGTCCTGTTGCTCACAAAACTTTGCTGCTGCTTCTGGTCCCCTTCTGTATCAGCAGCCGCTGCAGTTGAACCAGGCATTTCCTGTTTGTTGTCCAAGTCCCCCCCCCAACACATGAAGATGAATGGTTCCCTCCTCTAATAAGCCCCCCTCCTTCCGTTGTCCCAAGTAAGCTCTGAGCCTTTGAAACCCCCATGCGGCAAGAGCTCAAAGTCAAGAGACATGTACAAATAAAGTCAGATATTTAACAGCCAGTGTTTAGGCTAAAGTCTGCAGGCTAGCAAAGCAAACCTTAAAGGGATATCTGCGTGCTTATAATTAATGGGCATCTTCAGCTACTAGGCAACATCCGCAAATACAGTTAAAAGGCAAGTTCAGGGACCCCACCTTCTTCTTTTTTGCTTCAAGACTTCCTTTTTTAAAAATGCATTTCTAAATGTTCTTTTTCTCAAGAAACAAAGCTGTACTATATGAGTAAAGTGTGTTAAAACCTCAAGATGCATTCAAATGTCAAACTGCCCTTGGTTGGTTGAATTTTATTCCACTTACATCATTCTTTTAAAATGTCCCTGTTCAACCTAAAGCAAGTCTTTGTGCAAGAGTTGTGGGTGGCGTTGACTTCGTGAACATTTTCTCAAGACTCTAATTTTGCAGGGTGATAACTGCAATTTTGGTGTGCTCTGTAGTTAGAATGAGTAAGCCTTAGTCTAGGCTGGCTGGGGAATTCTGGGAGTTGAAGTCTGGACATCTTCGAGTTGCTAAGGTTGACAAACACTGCCATAGTTCATTTTCAGGTTAGTATAAATTGCTTTATTTTCTCTTCTCATCCAGTCCTCAATCCAGTCACTACCTTTCACTCTCAGTTAACCAATCAATAGTTGGAAAAAATGGTGGCAAGATAAAATGACACACCAAATAATGAAGATATTCTAAATTTTTATTTTCTCATTTTTTCCCTATTCTGAACAGAGGAAGCGAAATGGCCAGAAATGCAGGTAGTCCTCAACTTACGAACTTAATTGAGCCAACATTTTTGTTGCTAAGCGAAACATTAAGTGAATTTGCCCCATTTTGTGACCTTTCTTGCCATGGTTGTTAAAGTGAGTCACTCCAGTTGTTAATAACACAAGTTGTTAAGCAAATCTGGTTTCCCCGTTGACTTTGCTTGTCAGAAGCTCTCAAAAGGTGATAACATGATCCCAGGACACTGCAATGATCATAAATACGTCAGTTGCCAAGCATCTGAATTTTGATCACATGATCATGGAGAGGCTGCAACTGTTGTAATTGTGAAAAATGGTCATAAGTCACTTTTTTCAGTGCCTTGTAACTTTGACCGATCACTATATGAATGTTGTAAGTCAAGGACCACCTGTATTTGACTTATACAGCAAGAATTTTGGGAATATCCAAAGAGATTCCTTCCCTCCAATTTTTCACTCAGTTGTCTAAATTTTAGATCGATCAACTCAGACTTATAAGAAGAGCATGCTCATTGAAAGAGTTCTTTGTTTATAAATTAGTATAGTGAATAGTTATAAATTACTGTAGTGAAATCACAGTATATTTTGATGAACATACAGGAAGTCTTTGATGCATGAACGTAATGCAATTTCATGTGATCACCTAATTTAATGACCCCCACTCTTATGTTCCCCGATGTCATTAAGTGGAACACAGGGTCCCTCAAGTGTCGGGGTGGCCCTGGAAGGTCTAGCGCAGGCTCAGGTTCACCTGCCCTGGATCTCCCACAGCCTCCCCCAATCCCATGCTCTGTTTCCCACATCTCAGGAGACCCCACAGGCCTGAGGCTTGGTTTTCTCTTCCCACCAGATCCCTGCAGACCTTACAACTTCTGAAACCAGTTGTAAGTCAAGGAGTATCCGTATTATTCCACTTAGAAGTAGGATGCCCACACAAGCACTGGTGAGTAGCTCATTCACAAGTACAATTCAACAATCTGCAGTGCAGAAGTCAAGCTCTAGTACACACAAAGGCTTCTCTTCTGAATTCAAGCCCTGATAGATTAGGTGTTAGGTTGCTAAACACCTGCACACACAGTTACACACGCAAAGGCTTCCCAGATGCAAACATTTTGTATGAAATTTGTGGGCAACTAAAGTCCTAGTGTGATGTTACAAGAAGCGGGGGACTTTTACCACTGCTTATGTGGTAAATTCTAAGTGTGCCTTATTTGTTGGGGAAACAAAGAAATGATTGATTGCATTGGGCTGCTAAAAACTTACTCTGCTTATAAACATTTATTGTCATTGCACAAATAGAAGCTGATATTAGTTGGCCTGTCATGTTAAAATGATTAGAGGTTTTCCTATACTGTGTTTGATGATAGCTGGAGAACTAATGTTTTTGGTAGCTTGGAATCCCTGTGTAAATTGGAATGCAGTGTTGAGAAGTCTCATTGTGAGAAAGTAGAAAAGAAAAAGAGCTGTAAACTAGCTTCACCTGAATTTTTTTATTCCATTCAAGCATGTACGATTCTTGTAGACTAACCAAATATGTCGGTGCAGTTTTCTTGACAAGGTTTTTCAGAAGTTATGGTTGCCATTGCCTCTATCCTAGGGCTGAGAGAAAGTGACTGGCCCAAGGTCAGCCAGCTGCCTTTACTCAACTGAATTGCCTGTTGTTATCTGCTGAATTTGTTTGCTATGTGTGCAAATATTTACAAGTAATGCATAAGCTTTGGAGACAGATGATACACTAAATCTCCAATGTTCTCTCATTCAAATGAGCTAACCTATGGACACATGACAGTATTCTAGACTTCTCATTTTTGAGGAAAGTATGGATTATGGAAAAGAAATTTAAGATGGAATATTGCTTTCTTGAGGAGATGTTCACTCTGTGTGAGCCAAAACGGAACAATAATAGGAAGCTTAAAAAAAATCTGAAAATTTTAGAAATAGAGACAATTGTTGGCCTTTTCCCTGAACAGAAAACTATATAATACGACAAAATCTGTCCCAAAGCTATTTGGAAAAGCATTAGTCAAAATGTTTAAAATCTAGCTTCTTTTGCCTTACCTATGAAATCCCAGTTACTGTTAAGGGCTTTAAATCAGGGGTCCTCAACCCCTGGTCTGTGGATTGACACTGGGCTGCAGCGTACCAGAAACTGGGCCATGCAAACAAGTGAAGCCCCATCCACGAGATGAAAGTGGCATGAGAAACCCCGCCCCCTCCAGTCTGCAGAAAAACCTCTCTCCACGGAACTGGTCCTTGATGCCCAAAAGATTGTGGGCCTCTGCTTTAAATCATCAGCAGAACACCAATCAAAATTTCATATATGTTTTTAAGTGTTCTTTCAGTTTTTTTCCTTTGAAAAATATGCTGATCAACTAGTAAACAAATCTTGGAATAATCTAGATTAGAATCATTAGCAGGTTTTGCATTCGGAATGATTGATACGCTTGGTTTGGCAAGTAAGGTGCCTGGGTTGCAATTTTTGTGTGTGTCTTTATGAACTTTTTGCTTCCCATTTTTTTCTAGTTTCTTTCTTTCCAAAGCTTAGATCTTGCCTTTGATCTTACTAGTATGTTACGTTATTGTTTGTGAAACAGTGGGAGCTAAGATGACTTCTTGCTGTAATGGTGCATACGAATGTAGTGCAAAGCAGATTGATCTCAAGTGTTTGAATAAACTTTGCCCACACCCTTCTGCTCTGGAGCTAGAAATCTGGCAAATAATTGAAAGTTTATGGAATTTTCCTCTTGTTCCTCTGAGGATAATAAAATGCATCTGCTAAGGATCACTAACACAAATTAACTGTGGTTACTATTTCTGTCTCGGATTTTGTGAGAACATTTGAGCTACTTTTTCTATATTACAGAAGGGGCCATTTTTAGCAAATTATAATGTTTAACACTGTGTCTAACAGCATGCGAGAATTCATACCCTACATCTATAGCAAAAATACATCTACTTAGTTAATCAAGCTAATAGACAGAAAATACACACATAGCAGATTTAACAATGTAAGAAATTTATCCCGCCCAAAAAAGAAAGGGAAGGAAAGAAAATATCTTATGAAGAAATGCCCTCCAAATTGAGCAAATGCTGTATTTCTACCTGTTTATGTATGATTGCCAGATCAGTTCAAGGCAAGAAAAAGTGGTCATGGCTACTCTATTTACAATCTATTTAAAAATCAAAAACTGGTGTCAAACATTAATTTTGATTTAAAAAAAAATCCTTCTGAAGAAATTTCCTCTATCCATTTTCTGAAAGCCTGTATGGTTATTTGATCTTGCTTCTGCTGGGACAGCACAAAAGGGGGGAAGACTGATAAAATAAATAACAGTCAAGAACTAGCAGTTAAAGCAGGCTTGGCTGTATAACTGCTGCTTTTTGTAATGACGAAATAAATAAGTTCAAAAGTGGCATTGTTAAGTGGGGATGTTGTCTCACTCCCCATGTTATCACAGATAATAACCCTTTGTTTTCCTGTTTTCTGATAGTTGAGACGTACATTTTTGTAATTAAAATTGGCAGCCTATTTCACTATTCACATCCACAAAGTTTATTTCTGTGTAATGAATAAGAAGGAACTACAGAATACACTTCTCTTCTGTGTAAACTGTTGTTCAGGGTATTCTTGTCTTTCAGAGAAATAACTACAGGATTATAGAGTTGGAATGGAGCACTGAGAGATCACCAATCAAACTCTGCTCAGCAGAAGGATCATTTTATTTTATTTGCATGCAGTGGGTTCCCAAAGGCTCTGGACAGTTGACAATCTTATCACTGAATATGAATTAACCCCTTCAATTAAAAATGACACTAAAATATGTGTAAAAATAATAGTACAATGTGGAAGTCATGTACAACGTCCACTTTCAGACATAATCTCTTCTCCACCAATGCCAGATGACTACTTTTCTAAAGCTCTTTTTTAAAGTTTTTTGTTTTTATTTTATTTCATACAACATCTTTCATCAAACAGTGTGTCCACCAGGTTACAAATATTATGCATTGTCATAATTCACATTTTCATTACATTTTTATCCATATTCATAACTTATTCTTAATCTGATGGTTACATATTCAACATTCTCAGTATTTTCTATCTTCTTTTTTATAACTATTCTCTGACCAATAATATTATATGTCATAATTCATGTTCCAATACATTTTAATCCACATTTATGCATATTTCATATTATATATTCAACATTCTTAATATTTTTGTATTACTTTTTTTCATAGCGATTCTCTAACCAAAAATAAAATGTTTCCATATTTTATAATATCCTGTGTCTTCTTTCTCTTTAATTGCCAATGTTAACCTATTCATTTCTGCGCACTCTAAAATTTTCCTTATTACATTCTCATCAGTAGATATCCCTTCGCTCTTCCAGTTTTGTGTAAATACAATCCTTGCTGCAGTCAATACATGAACAATCAAATATGTATCCTCTTAACTAAAGTTACTTTTCTAAAGCTCTAAGAGGACATTGCTGGCGAAATCTCCATAGGGAAGTAGTTACAAAGTGTGGGAGTGGCAATAAGAAATGTCTGTTTCTGAGGCCCCATCAGACATCAATCTTCTAAAAACAAGACCTGAAGGAATGTGACTCTATTCTATCTGATTGAATGGGCAGATGAATGAGAAAAGGCAAAAGAGAATCCGCCATATCGCAATTAGTTCCACTGTAACATAATTCTCATTGTTTGGAAGGTTTTAAACATTCAACCAAAATCTGCCTTCCTGTAACATAAAACCATTATTTCACATCCTGTGCTTTGGAATTACCTTCTTCTGTGCAACATTCTTTCCAGTATATGAAGAACGTTATCTTCATTTCAAATAAATACATTATTTATTTTTGTTACCTTCTTCTTGTCTTGGAGTTTTCCAGATGTGTAGACTTCAATTCTCCCAAATCTCAAAAAATGGCCAGTTCTAAGAATTCTGATAATTGGTTCTCTTCCATTTTGGGTGAGTGGTTCCAACTGGTGTTGGTGGAGGAGAGTTCATGCCCTTGTGTGGTACCTCAATTCTTTTGCCTGGATATCATCTACATGAAAATGCAGAGAGAAATCATACTTTGGGTAAGTTATCACCAGGATGCTAATGATACATGTATACATTTTCATCCCAGGCCAAAGAGGAAGTACACTGGAAATCTTGACTCGGGCCCTGGAAGCTGTAAGGAATTGGGGGTGTATGCGGAGACTCAAACTGAGATCCAACAGGCAATCATAGTACAGGAGTCCTACCTGCTCTTTATGGGTTGAGCGTCTCTTGAAAGAGAAATGTAGAATTTGGGGGATTATCGGGATTTTACAAGCCCTTTTAGTGCAACAGGTGGAAGTCATTTCCCGGAAAGCCTTCTGATGGTTGGGCAGGTCTACTGGTTGTGATTCTTCCTGAATTGAAGACAGTGACTCATACCCTCATTAAACTAGTATATTTCAGTCTATATGGGACCACGATTGAAGATCGATAAACTACAGAAGGCATAGAATGCAGCTCTCTACAAACAGTACTAATGAATAGTACTAAACCCTATAATGCGTATTTTAAGCTATATTGATTGCCCATAGGCTTCTCGCCCAATTTAAGGAGTTTTAATTGCTTATAAAGTTTTCTATGCTTTAGGTCCTCACTGCCTTTGCAATAGTATGCTTCAGGTGGAATCTACTTACTAAATGTATGATAACCAGGAGAGAGCACTGCAAAATGGTTCCTTGGTATTAGTCTCCTCAATTCTGGAACAGATTACTCCTTTAGGTCAGAATGCCCCACACCACGCTGTTAATATTTAAAAAGGTTGTAAAACCAGTTTTCTTCCACAGGATCTTTGATGTGGAGAGCTCTGATTAAACAGTGGTAGGATTTCTATTGTGATTTTAACTGATTATTGTTACAATGTTTTTATAATTGCAAGCCATCTGGAATCTTGCAAGTAGGTGGCATACAAATGACTGTTTAAATAAATGCATAAATGGAAGTCCACACACCTGGAGGGCATTCAGCAAGAGAAATCTGGCCATCGTTAACTTCAATAAAGCTATTAGGGAAGACTGTACAGTGATTTTAACATACCCTTTCCTGGAAAATACACGAAAAATTTATCTAATTGATGATTATCAGACCTGTGTCTGTTACTGTCATTAAGAAGTCATACATTGTTTTGATAGAGCAAGCAGATTATTTTAATAAAAATAGAATGCTATTTTCCTTTAGTTTTGAATTTACCACAGGAGTGTTATGATGAGAATTCCCATGCTAGAGATACCCTTCAACAAAGTTCATGTATTGGGCAGCAGGAAATATATAGTATAACTAGCATACTGTTCACACACAATATTAGTGAAGGAAGTCAAAACATTCCAGTATTACTTTTGAATCAAAATCAATTTTGGTGAACTTTGGGGAAGTTTTAACCTGAAAAACAGCCACTTCCTTTTCCTGAGAATCAGGATGTCATAACTTCTTTTATTGAAATGGGCACAGAAAATGGATGGGACTTCTATAAAATTGTATTTTATATGTAAAGTTTGCATGAATATATTTATGATCCTAGGATAAAAAGAAGTGTAGAGCTGACTAACTATTCCAGCAAACTGTTGCAATGCAATTTACACTTGTTAAAACTGGGATCTGGCAGCCAAAGAAGACAGAAATCTGATTGCACGAGGAAGGCTAATAATTGTCTCTGGGTTTTAGTTTGGGGAAACAGGCAATCATCTAAGCCACCTTTTTGTTGTGGCTCATCGGCGGCCAGCAAAGTTGGCAGCTGATCCGGACAATGAGGAGGTTGGGGAGGGACCTGTGCCAGGCTTGCAGTCTGGGGAAGGCTCGCACAATAGCTCTGCATCTGAGGCAGAGATGGGCCAGGGCCGTCTGCCAGCTATCAGATGGCTTCCGAGTCAGACAGCAGTGAGACAGAACAGCTGGAGCTTATCATTAGTGTGCGTGAGCACAGAGCTGTCAGAAGGCAAGAGCAGATCATGAAAAGGGGCCGACATGAGAGGAAGGCCACAGGTGACCAGTGAATGGCCACTCCCCTAAGGCATAAAAAGGAGCGAAAGGGGAGTGGTGTTTGCTGGAAACAATTTCGTTGGAATTCCTCTTCAGAGAATTTCTCTCCTGCTTCTGTGCCGTGAGTCATGAGTCGTGTTGTTTGCCAAGTGAATCTGAACCTTATCTGCCTGGCAGCTTTCCCAGACTGGCTTCAGTTCTGAAATTACAGATGCTGATAAAGGAGACTTTCTTTGTTTTGTAAATAAAAAGGGTGTTGGATTTAAAGAACTGACTTTGGGTGTGTTTGGTAAGCCTAAGACAGAACACTTTCCCAATGATAGCATGTTAGAAAAAGGGTTTCTGGAAAGTTTGAATATGGAAACTGAATTTGAAATGATGGGGGGAAAAAACTTTTCCCAGATTGCCCGAAGGATCCTATAAGCCAGAGATGAAGAACCAGCATTCTGGATGCTACATGCAGAATATTACATGCATGGATTTATTGGATCTTTCCAACCTCACTCAGTTTCTCACCCTTGGTTTTGTACGAGTAAATGAATGGAAGGATATCTTTTGTTGACAGCAAAAGAAAATGATTTCCCCCCTACACAAGCCACGTTTTAATTCAGAATTAGAGGAGCAAAGTAATCATAGGTTCTAGTAGAGCTCATGTGTAATCCCTGTTTCTATCAGCTCACATCTTGTTTTCTGCAATTGGAGCTCAGGAAGCTGTTATAATGATATACCAGAATTGCTTCCATCCCAGCTGGTTGTGATAAAAAAACAACACAAAACTTTAAGAATCTGGTTGAACTCTCAATTTCTCTTTCCATTCCATTTTCCTTGTGTGTCACAACTTTTACATTGCAAGTTTGAAAGTTCAGGCTATCTTAGTACTGGTATCTGCAACCACTCTCAGATTCTTTTTAGCTGAAGACCAGACTGATTTAAACCAGTTTTTCTCAGGCTGAGTGCCTTTCAGTACTCTGTTCAGTTTATCATTAGTGATGGGAGCAGCATATAAACCCAGTAAATAACTGGTGCCCAACAATTGAAGATATTTTATTGCCTGGTTGACAAATACCAAAAGAAGAGTTTTATTTAATTCTCCAAGTCTTCCCTTCTGGATCAGATTTTATAAAAGTGTATTTTGCAAAATGATATTTCTGTTTAGATGTTTTTCAAATGCTCCTTTTGACAGTGAAATCCTAAATTGCTTACCTGAAGTTTAATGATCTGCTATATTATTTATTAAAGTCAGATGGAACAGAAACTTACAGTGTATCAAGAGAAACCCTCTTGGACATATATAATACAGAAAACTGTAATACAGTATTTAAAAACTATACATTTTTATCTTAAGATTATCAATTTATCATCTGTCCATCCAGCTATCCATCCATCCATCTCTTCTTCCTATTGGTCACTAATTGCTGCTATTACTGACAGTGAGACTTGATTAACATAGATGGTTTCAGCTTGTTTTAGTGATTTTCATAAAGTTCTATCAATACAGTTATCTTTAATTTCCCTGGGGAAGTTCCCTATTTCTTGAAATCACCATTTTGAATATGTCCTGTGTATGAAATGTTTATATGCCAATTATATCTCTTGGCACGTTTAGGGGGAAATCAGGAGAAGTCTGTAGCACTTTTACAAACAAAAATATTTCATTAAAAAGCATAAACTTTGTGAACCACAATTCTATTTCATCAGATGCATGGAGTCTAATGATTTTAATATAATTGTAATACAAAGCAAACTATCTCACTATAACAGGGAAAATTGTGATAAAGTGAATTAGGTAACTGCTTAATAAGTTATTAAGGTGTAAACAATTCTGGAAAACTCCATAGAGTTTTTTTTTTATGTCAAGAGACTAAAGAGATTTGGACTAAACCTGGACAATACTGTGTCCAGTATTACCAATACTGGTAATACTGTTTTAAAATCTGTTTTACACTTCACCAGAAGCAAGGAGATAAATTACTAGATCCAGTGGTCCCAGGACCCACAGCCAATAGGTCTTGCTAGGACTGATCCACATATACTCAGTCTTGCTAGGATTGAGTCTAAGTCTGTTCTAAAAACTTTGACACCAATATTTCGTTGACCTAGGATGGACATCTATAATTGAGTATCATCAGTATACTGATAATATCTAACCCCATACCATTGGATGGTTTTGCCCAGAAGGCTCATGTAGATGATACACAGAAGTAGAGAGAGAATGGAATCTCACAAAGCAGGTGCTTAAGCCTAGATCTTTCCCTCTATCAATACTAACTAGAACTGACTGAGAGAAAGAGAAGAACCACCGTGACACAGTTTTTCTGACTCCCAATCCCCTGAGTTGGTTCTGGAAGACACTATGAATAAAAACCATTGACAAATCAAGCAGGGCTAGGATAGATGCATTACTATTTTGTCCTTCAAGAGATCATTAGCAATAGCAATATAGCAATAGCACTGTATTTATATACCACCTATCAGGGCTTGCAACCCTCTCTAAGTGGTTTAC
>JANHJO010003004.1:109859-122706 GCA_032468235.1 Pseudoxyrhopus heterurus
GTTCAAAAGCCTCAATTCTTTGACGCTCGGCCTTCCTTATGGTCCAACTTTCACAGCCATACATTGCAACTGGGAAACCATAGCCTTGACTATATGGACTTTTGTTGGCAGAGTGATGTCTCTGCTTTTTAATATGCTGTCTAGATTTGCCATAGCTTTCCTCCCCATAAGTGGTAGACCACATTGCAGTAGTCCAAATGGGAGGTCATGAAGGTAGGAGTGACAGTGAGAAGAACCTCTCAGTCCAGAAATGGGTGGAGCTGGCACACAAATTGAAGATGTGCAAAGGGCCTCTTAGCTACAGCCAGCACCTGCTTTTCCAGCAGAAGACCTGAATCCAAGGAGACACCTGGATTTTGCATCAGGTCCATCTGAGGCAGTGCCTCTCCCCATCCAGTATCAGAAGTAGAAAAACCTTGGTACTGGAAGGCCCAAGCACCCAAAGCCATCGGTCTTGCTTGGGTTGAGTCTAAGCTCATTGTGCCCCATCCATACCCCTAGTCTCCAAGGCTGGTCACAAAGACATCCACAATATCATTCAGACAGCCTGGGGTGGAAATACAAAGCTGGGTTTTACATCAGCATATTGATGATGCCTCACCCCAAACTGTCAGATCACCTCACTCAGTGGCCATAAGTAGATGTTAAATTAAAAGAAAGAGAGAAATGAGCCTTGCAGTAGCTCACAAAGTAGGAGCCATGGGCTGGATCTCTGTCCTCTTTGTCAGCACTGGCTGGTACTGATTCCAGAGGAAGGAAGAAAACCAGCATAACATTGTGCTTCCTATCCCCATCTCCTGAAGCTGGTCCTGAAGGATCAATGGTATTGAGGGCTGCTGACTACCCCCATCCCATCCCAACAGAGGTCATCCAAGAATGTGAACAATGCTGTTTCGGTCCCAAACTTTAGCCTGAACCCAGATTGAAAAGATCCAGATAATTCAGTTCATCCAAGGCCCTTTGAAGCTGCCATGTGACCATTTTCTCTACAACCTTCCCTAAAAAGGGAAGGTTGGAGATTTGGATGAAACCTGTTGAGATTAGTGGAGTTGAATGATGCCCCGCTTGAGGAGGGGACACATCGCCACCTTCTGAAGAGCCAGCAGGACCACTCTCTCTTAAAAAGGAATCAACTTAAACCCAATCACACATACATCTATAATTAATCTATGGTCTCCGCTTGAAGTTTGTTTGAAACTAACTTCACTTAATATTTATTACAGTCTCTCCAGATTGTGGTTAATTTGAAGCAGAAATGAAAGCTTTCAAAATTCTCTGGGATGCTTGGGAAGAGGAACGGAAGAGGAAGAGGAGCACATGAGGTTCACTGCAGTTCATTCCTTTCATGCACAAGCTATGGCTTAGGGCAACATGCAAGCACACTATTGATTCTTTACTGTCCTAGAAAGTAAAGGAATCAGCTCAGATATAATGTGTCAATTTTATACATTTCCTTGGGGGCACTGGCTGTTTATCTTAAGTGAACAGGTATACTGCAACATAGAAAGCGGATTCAATTGGATTTAGATTTTAGATGTCTCCATAGTTCTAAAAAAGCTTTGCTTCCACTGGTAACAGATGTAATTTACTCAGAAATCGTTGTCTGTTTTTCTAATGCCTATGAATATTTGTAACATTCTAGAGTAACCTCTGGTTAGAATGCCAAAAAATACAATGAAAATACATGAACCACTCACATTGTCATGCTTAAAAAAACACAACATCTTCAATTCACGGAAGACCCTTTTGCAAGAGACCAGATTTTGGAAGACGTTGGGCATCTTTTTGAGTGCAACTCTCTTTCCATCTCGTGGATCTGTTACTGACCTACAGGAAAACAAGAATAAACATAAATTTTATTTTAAGCAACTTACATCCTTACAAAGAGAAAAGACAGATGAAGGAATTTCCTAAATAAATCCACATATTAAGAGCCAGACAAATCTGAATGAGTCTCGCTGCTTTTATTGTTTCCATTCGATGAATTCCAACTGTGCTTCGGATATATCACTACCCTGCATGTTATTCGGCTACAGAATTTCTGTACAGTCAGATCCTTCAATCCTGTGTTAGTAAAACTCTTTGCCTCCAGTGTACAGTGTTCTTTATTCTCCAATTAGTAAATGGCAGTATCTGATACATACCGTATTGGTCCTGGGATTTCCCCACTGAATCCATTGTTTTTAATGAGTGTTTTTTTGCCGGAAACTGGAAGTAAACACCAGTTTCTGGAAAAAAAATTATTGTAAATTGCAATCATGTGACACCACCTCCCTCGCCCTGATGTTGCAAACAGCGGTAGATAAGGCTGGTTTCCAAGCACCCAAAGTGTGATCACTTGAATGTGGGGGGACGGACTTCAAATGTGGGTCATAGGTAGCCCTGGGGAGGTCTGTAGTAGTGGTCGCTAAGCAACTTATTGTAAATCGAGGACTACCTGTACATAGCTTTGGATTACTGGGGAACAGGATAGGAAGGCACGTATCTCCTGTATCATGGTATTTCCTGAGTGAAATTACTGCAGCCTCCTCTGCAGTAAAAATTGTTAGATTTTATTATCTAAGAATGTCAACATAGGAAAATGACAACAGATGCTGCTGCTTAATCTGATGGCATAGACAGATCTCTCGGGTTATCCAAAACAGATATAAAATAGCCATGGAACATTGAAATAGACTATCTTTACTAGAAAATAAGACGCTACCTCATACTGAAGCTAATTTCTTGGTCTATCAGGTCTCAATTCTTTTAAAAATATTTGTTTTAACATGAATTAAAAATTATAAAAATGCAAAATTATCTGTATTAAATAATGATTATACAGTGAAGGAAAAAACAATTATACACCTAAATTAGCTGAGCATAAAAAACTCTAATAGAAAAATGTATACAATAAAACCACAGACTGTAGCCATATGAAAGACCCTATATAAAATTAAGCTTATTGATTGTTAAGTTTAACATTAAATCTAGATCATATAGCAACATGCTATGCCACGTTCTCAATTCATCTAGAATATTATCTTTTTTTAAAAAAAATTATGTGTTCTAAAAATGATAAAACTCATATTCTAGATCCATTTCTTTAAACCATAAGGGTGATTTTCTTTGCATTATGTAAAATTATCCTCATTGCCAAACCCAGGTAGAGTGAAGGTCCTTCGTGTGATGACAAAAGATATCAGGTTTCAGTACTATTTAATGCTGGCAGTAATTAGCTGTTCCAACTTTCAAACAGAGGTTGTTCTTGACTCTACCTCAACTGAATCCCTCCTGGGATTGAACCTGGATCTAATGCATAATGCATGTTCTAGAGCAGGGATGTCAAACTCAAGGTCTGTGGGCCGGATCCGGCCCGTGGGGTGCTTAGATCTGGCCCATGGGGCCACCCTGAAAACAGCAAAGGACCAGCCCGCAATGCCTCTGCTGGCCCTCCTGGGCTCCGTTTTCGATAGCAGAGGGCTGCAGGACATTGAGCTGGCCACGTCTACCTTGGCCACATCCACTTGCCCCCCTGAGGTCAAACACAGCCCTGATGCGGCCCTCAATGAAATCGAGTTTGACACCCCTGGTATAGAGAGATAGTATGTCTGGCTCAGGTGAATTAGTGAATTGGTCAATTCCTGTTGCAACCAATGAATCAATACTTAGTTGATCCCCAAAAAAGCAGACCCTGCACTTGCAGGAAATATGCTAGAAAGGGGGGAAAAAACAGAAAGATGAATAGATAGATAGAATCTTGCAGTCTATTTAATCAAGAAAAGCCATGGAGAAAAGCTCCCACTGACAGGAAATGTCATGCGATCTTTTCATTGAACATAAATTTGATTATGTATGGAAGACACCAGGAGAAAAACAAAGGCAACCATTCCATAAACTTAATTTGAAGGAGCTACGAACTTTTTACTACAGCCTGCTGCAAGGAAACTCTTCTTAATGGAAGAGTATTTATAAAACTCATGGTCCAATGGAGATTTAAGAACTGTTGGCTGTCTTGTTACCTTGGCAACCAGCAGTAATTGACACTGATTGCTAGACGTTGTCAGGAAGCAGCAGAATGTACCATTTTCAAGAATGTTTCTCTGGAAAACATAAATTAGTCACCTTCCCAAAACAGATTTGCAACCCTATAGAAAATACAAAAGACATCCTTGAACAGCACCTGCGTGCTTAAAGGTCACTCATTTGTGTCTTTTCCACAGATGATTTATAAACAATGTTCTTTATTCCAGATGCTGAAAATAGCTTACAATTTCACATAAGGGACACATAGTGAAATGGCCCTCAGGGAAAAAATAATAATAATGTGATTTCAGCCCTTTTGAAATGACATAGGCTTGGCTGAGTGGATTTGCCAACATCTTAGCATTTATACAATGCTTTAGCCTGTCCAAAGTAATTGAGATAATTTGGTGCACTAATTCCAACAGCAATCTTGCAATGCAACGAAGACAATCTGAGAACCAAGGGTCCAGGAGTGTTCCTCTAAAATCATTCTGCCAAACAGATTTTTAATGAAACAAAATAGAAATGTTATTGCATTAAAGAGATTAATTCATGTCATTAATTTTGAAAAAAATTAAATCAACCTTGGTTTATTCTGGTGCCATTTAATTTCCTTTCTCTGTTCATTTCTTGGTTCATGGCCCATAGCATTTACATTCAAGGGCCAAGTGCTGCTTTCCCTTCAAAAAACACTACATATAATGTTTGTTAGTTTGATTGGTTTTTTAATCCCACTTTTATTATTTTTATAAACACCTCAGTATGGCAAACATACCTAAGGAGTATGGCAAACATACTCCTTCCTCCTCCTATTTTCCTCACAACAATACTGTGACTTGAGTTGAAAGAGAGTGATTTGCCCAGTCAACTTTCATGCTTAAAGCAGGACTAGAACTCACATTCTCCTGGTTTTTAGCCTGGTACCTTAACTACTTGACAATAGGACAAGGAATATGTTTGATTAATTTACTTCTTAAGTGAGCTTATAAAGTTGTAGTTTTCATCATCAACTAGCTATTTTGGGCCTGAAAACTTCCTGTGGCCACTAATTAAAATATTCAGTGTCTCTTTTTCCCCTATCTAGTAGTCATCAGTATTCTTAGCAAATCATGTATGTTAGACTACTATTGATATGTTCCAGATTTTGTGTTGTCATCCTCCAATGAAATATTCACCTTTGGAGGGAAATATTGTATAACAATACATATCTTGCTAAAATTAAATATATATAATGAATTTTTATTGCATTAAAAGAAACGAGATCTGAAGAAATGTATGCAAAAATGTGTGTGTTTTCATAGTTAAAAAAAACTCCTTGACTATGTTGGGAAAAAAAGACAAAAACATTGATATTTCAGTTCTGATGTGTCATTGAAATATTGCCTTCAAGCTGAATATAGGTAAAAAGCTAACTTCAGCAAAGTCATCCATAAAAGTATCTCTTCTGAGACTCTACTTTTAAAGTGACAGAAAGATGAGAGGTGAAAAAGATAGTATGAACTTTAATTTTCATTCTCCAGTCATTTTTGTAGATCAGTTGGTTTGGAGACATAGTGACTGAAGAGCACCAAACTAGACACAGTTGTAATTGGGCACACTATTTAATTACTCTATTATGACTTGTAAGCTTCATAATTTTAGCTAATAATAGACTCCTGCTAATGTGATAATGGCTGGCTGTAGATATGACATGCTTATGGCACCGAGGTGCTCAAAAATGGATTAGGAGATAAACAATTAGATATTTTGTGCTTGATCATCCTCTTCTCCCTGGCCAATTAGAGGATTCTGTATTGCCAAATTAACTCTGATGTTGCTAAATTCATACGTGTACTTCACTACATCATTTATAGAATTGTGACATCAATACCTAAAGATTCATCATTACATGACTGCATCAACAACATTTATTATATTGCTCCAAACATTAAGGTGAGGCAGAGTTTTGCTGAATGACATAAAAATGTCAGAACTGCTGAACTTTGATGTGCCATTAAGTGATCAATGAAGGTTACAGATTTTTGGTTAAATGATGCTTAATTGTATGAGGTCAATATTTTTTACTTCATCAGGAGAATAATTAATCAATCAATACAGGATGCCTGAAGTTACATATGTGTATGTTCCTGTATATGTGCCTGTATAAGTATAATTATTTCTTTTCTTCATTCAACTAGGCTATGGTTAAAACTGGAGCTTCATTAACACACTCTATGCAGAATTTATTTGTGGATAGAACACTGTAGCAGAAGGAAGGGAAAAAAAGGGAGAGGCAGGGGGAGGAAAATAGCCCTGCAAAATGCACTTATTGTAACCTTGAGCTGCCTGGAAGGAATGCTTCTAACAAGCAGAGTGCATTACTATTAGTTTCTCCCATCCAGACCATCATCACACTCAGCTTTGGAAATAATTACATGCAATTTTTCTATTTTGCTGTTGGGCTGCATGACACAATGTTCTACCTACAGAATGACTCTATGGACCTCTTCCATTTTTGTCTCTCACTGTAATTTGGAGGACAGACATAACTAGCCCAGGGTGTGAATAATAATATATTTTTTATTGAGTTCCCCAGAAGAAATACTGACAGTAACTTAAAAGTTCTCTTTCGTTGCCTTTTGCTTTCAGGTTGCAGTCAGTCAATGCCCTTGTGAATTTTCCAAATATTAAAAAATGCAAATGTATCTTTACATCCTCGTGGTTAAGAATATTTTCAGTTGTGTTTACTGTCATGTCTTTTTCCTGTTCTTTTTTTTTTAATAATGTATCTATTTAACTGCATAAGTATTATAGCAATATTTCCTTGGGTTACCTCTAATGTTGTCCATGTATTCGAAGAATGTCATTCTTTGAGTTCTTTTCTCCCACCATAATGCATATCACAAAACTACTTCAAAGGAATCTCTTGGAAAGACTGGGGACATGAACTGCAAATAAATATGAGGGAGAGAAGTGAGATGGGACCCCCATTTACTCTACTTGCTTAATGTGGATGCAGCCCTTTAGCCTTAATAATATGATCTGTAAACATCATCCATAGAACAACCTCTCACATACATGCATGTTTCCTCACCCCTGAGTGCAAATTTTTGATGGGGAAATAAAGATAAAGGCATTGCAGCATATTGATAGCAATAAAACATTAAAAATCTACAGACAGATCTTTCTCTCTTTCTATGCATCTTTCTCTTTCTCACAAATACACACACATGCATAGATTCACACAAGTTACAAATCAAGTCAGGGAAGTGAGACATGGGGCACCAAAATATGTGAATTAAATCAGCAACATATTCCCCTGCCAGGGATGATGACAATGATGATCATGAAACATCTTATAGTTTCAGAGGGTATGATAATTATGAAAGATCATTAGAGGGATAGCACTGGATTGAATAGCTTTTTTAATTATTAGAGTGGCTTCCTTCTTTCTTCCTTTTTTTTT
This sequence comes from Pseudoxyrhopus heterurus, assembly GCA_032468235.1. Lineage (NCBI taxonomy): Eukaryota > Metazoa > Chordata > Lepidosauria > Squamata > Pseudoxyrhopus > Pseudoxyrhopus heterurus. The sequence continues at coordinate 117,310 of JANHJO010003004.1, forward strand.
GATTTTGATTCTATCTTTCATTCAAGGTAATGCATATATTGTTCCCTTCTATATTTTCTCAATATATCCACAATGGTGGATAGAACCTGGGTCCCCCTATTCTACTCCTCCTCACAAAATAGTTATATAAAACTTAGAGAGTGAATAAAACAAATTAAATTGTTTAGTAATTTTTAAAATATTGTTACAGAACTTAGTGGTTTAAGAGGTGGTGTGTATGTAGTTGCGATGCTCCAGTTGGTCTATCAAAATACCAGTGAAAGTAATTTATTGGAACATTGAATGTTTTGTTTTGGTTTATAGTAAGCTATTATTTTTAGCTGTAACTGTAAATTTCACAAAATAATCCTACATCAAAGCAAAATTAAATTTAATTCACAGTTTGATTTGAATTGCTTTGGAGGTTACATGCTTTGGTGTTTATTTGAATCAGAATCTGCCTTTGCTAAACTGGGAGCTTCAAAATTTCCCTGTCAGCCCTGAAGCCATTTTTATGTTGGAATCATTTTGGGAGCATCTTCAGGGCTCCACAGCCAGGCCAGTTGGAGCTGTGAGAACTAAAGGGGGGGAGATGGAGATAACTGGGGATGTGTAGCCAAAACAACATTCTTTCCCATGGGAGCCAAGGACGTTCTACCAGTTGTTGGAGAGGTGTGATCAAAGCCAGCCAGGATGGTGGCTGTGACCTGGTTTGACCATGTGATGGACGTGTGATCTGAGGGGAAGAACTTTGGGGTTTGATTTGGGTGGGGAAAACATCGAGTCATCCAGAGGTGGGTTTTCCCCAGATGTGCTAATATGACATGCCTAATAAATCTATATTTTGAGGAAGATGCCTGCCTTGGAGTTTTGATTCCTTTGGGTGTTTTAGCTGGAACCCTGACACTCCCCACTGATAGTAATAAGGACATTCAACAAATAGTTCAATAAATCTTCCCTTCTTTTTTTTTTTTGAAACAACAACAACAACTCTTTGACAGATCTGAAGGCTACTCAAATTAGTACAGGGGTTTTTGTATGCATGTGAAAAGCAGCATTTACTATTTTTATAAAAGGAACTTTCTGTAACTTAGATGTACAGTATCTTGCAGAATTGGATGGAGGTGAAGGTACAGTTGCTTTTCACAAGGTAATGAAGTCTTCTGCCTTTTAAAAAAAATCTACTTATTCCCTTCCTTGATTGGCTTTAGAGATGATAAACTGTATAAAAATCAAATGCAAAATATTGCAGAAGAAATAAACAGAAAACTTAGAGGTGGCAGCTAGGCTTTACTGAAAACTGGTATAGATTTTTTTGACAAGGTTATGTAGATTACTTGATCAATATTTGCTTATTTTAAAAACATTATTGTATTTTATATTTCAAAAATATATCTGATGGGATTTTGAGGGCCAGGTGTTTGCTTCTAATGTTACTTGATATGTAATATGTTCTAATATGTTACTTGTGTGAATATTTTTGATCTGTCTAAGAGAGCAAATTTTGTCTTTAAACTCAACACTTAATTGTTCACAGAATACAGAATAACAGAGTTGGAAGGTACCTTGGAGGTCTTCTAGTCCAACCCTCTGCTCAGGCAGGAAACTCTATACCATTCCAGACAAATGCCTCTCTAATATCTTCTTAAAAACCATGATGGATCACCCACAATTTTGGATGCAAGCTGTTCCACTGATTATGTATTCTCATTGTCAGTTTCTCCTTAGTTCTAGGATGGATATCTCCTTGATATCTCCATCCATTACTTTTTGTTCTGCCCTCAAGGCCTTTGGACAAAAAATTAAATCCCTCATCTCTGTGATAGCTCCTCAAATATTGGAAGATTGCTATCATGTCACCTCTAGTCCTTCTCTTTGTTAGACTAGAATTACTGTTCAACTGTTTTAGTGGTAAATTAGATGCAGAAATGCTTGATATTTTTCTACAACTATTCTTCTGTGTTCACTTATAACATCAGATATCCCTGTCTAAACTTTATAAGGAGAGAAGGACAGTGAGGAGGGAGGGTTCAGCCACATCCTAGAAATGATCCAAGAAGTTTCCTAGCTTTTATTTCCCACACATCTCTACAAAGTTAAGAATGGAAGGGATGATGGAAATCTAGAATGGCACTGAAATAATCTTTGTAACTAAATGTTTCTTTATAGGATTTCCACCAGGGATTTCATAGATTTGTGAAGAAGACACACAGGGACATCCATGAGTTACAGAAAACAAGATCAGAGTGATATTTCAAGAAGAAACTTCTTTTACTCCTGGCAGAATTAAAGCTTCAGGACTTCACTTCAAAAGAAAGATGTCAATAATACATCTTCCTTTTATGGCAGTGCCAAGCTGTGACAGTAATGTCACTACCTTACAACACAGGAGGCTTGCTCAGTGTGAGACACAATTTCTTGAAATGTCAGTGACCTGAGCTATTTCATCCTTCCATCAGGGACATCAAGGAAGCTGGGTTTTTTTCCACTTTTTATTTTTATAAACCTTAGAATATTTAGGATAGTTCAAAGCAATACATGTAGACTTCATCTTTTCATGGAAATAATCCACCATGAAAGTTCTTTATAAAAAATAGACATTTTCCTGCAATGTGAATCTAAATCATTCTTTCATTCATTAAAAATCAGTATTTTTGGAGTCAAGTTTGACTTTTGGTGACTTCCTGACCATATAAACTTCAGAACAAGATGGATGTAGGTTGCCATTTCTTCTTCTAGGATTTTTTCCAATATCTCATTCCCAAATAAATGCATCAAAGATTGTCTAAAAAACTTCTGACATGTGCATATACCAATTTGTACATAAAGATGCACATTTATAAGTAACGAGATTCATTTTAATGAAAACTCAATACCAACAAATCCAATATAAATAACAATATGTTGTTGCTTGTTATATATTTTGTGGTGAGTTCCAGTTTGCTTCATTTTTTCTTCCTCTATAACAATAGTCAATTTTTCTTGTTATATTTAGAGTGCTTTCAGATTTCTTGAATAATTTACTTATTTCCTACAGTTAGATTATTGTTGCAAACTGGCAGAGGGAATTGTTGATGTTATTCTGCTTCACTTTCACATCTCTTCCATTGTAACCTCCCTTGTGGCCAGTGATTTTTTAATCTGAAAAGCTCCACAAAAGGAGTTCTTCTTAATGCAATATTAGAAGCCTGGGAATCTAGAAAGATGACAGACTACCAGAGAAATCCCTGAACAACAGGCCGCTTGCAGATATTTCCCAGCTAGCTTGCACCAATTTATTATTTCTTCTACAGTACTTTCAATAAATCTAAGAACTGCATCATGTCCATGAGAATTTCATCAGATTTTTCTTTTTTCTTTTGCTGGATTCCCCCCCCCCTTTTTTTTTTTTTTTGATAAACAAATGGAGACAATCTATTTGATTGACAGTTTACTTGATTAGATATATCTTAACATGTTTTCAACAGTGATAGACTAGATGCCTCTGGATAGCGAACCATTTTTCCTGTTCCCAGAAATATTTGGTATGCAGAAATATACTGCCTCTGAGCACTGAGGCTTCATGTAGCATGCATGACTAATAACATTTGGCTGGGATTTCGAAAAAGCTTTGAAAGCCATCCAGACTAGTTAGACATCACTTCAGAAGAAATGAAACTGTGACATTCCTTCTAAAAGTCAGTTCATTTGATCATCCTGGCTTCTTGATCTGGGACTGGCTGTCCAGAATGCCGAAATGGAGCTGGACATATAATTCTATAATGCAGAAATTTACTTTTCCCCAGATATCACTGCATTTTAATTCCCGAAATTTAGGCATAATTTAATTCTGGGCCAGCCTTCCAACAAGACATTTCACTAAATAGGAAATTTGACCCCAGAGAAAAAGCTCTCCAATTCTACTTCCTTTTCTTCACTTGAATTACAATAATGAATTAAATAACCTTCCATTTCCCACCTTTGTGAGATGCCCAAAATCATCCTGCTAATGGTAAGGCTGCCTTCGACCACAGAAGATGGCAAGGACAGCTGTAGGGGAGAATCTCTTGATACAGGTCTTCTCTCTATAGTTCTACTCTTTTGACCTGGATTTTTTTGCCTTGGCTGAGGGCATTCATTGCAAACATTGGAATAGATCCATTGTTGTAGCATACAAATACAACTAATAAATAAATAAATAAAATTTCCTCCATTCCCCTTGTTTGTATTGCCCTGTCTCTAGCCAGCTGCCTGTTGGGTAGTAATACTTTCTGAAAGCAGCCAGTTTAGCTGATTGGGGGTTTCTAAAGCAGACATACCTTGCAATGAAAGAAAGAGTTGCCACCTAGATTTATGGCCAGTGAGGTCTCTTTCTGAGATTAGTGGAACACAAAGCCGGTGTCACATTTTCCTTTGCCTTCACACTGTCTGCGAGTGATGGGATGAGACGATATCCCTGCATAAATGGTAGCTGTTTGTTATATTGAGCAATAATTCCATATTGCCTCCAATCTGCTGATGCAGGGAAAGTACAGATTTGTGACAAGGCATACATTTGCCAATATGTTTTATTTCCAATAAGGAGATGCTGTTAAGATGGTTATACAGCACCTCAAGATTATGGGTTCTGATAGAGAAGATGCTAAATAGATAAGTGTTGTTCTCCTTTTGCTGTCAAGGGGGCTGCCTTAAGTGCCAAGACTTTGATCATAGTGACAGTTTGAAACCCCTTAAGGAAACTAGAATTGAGCACAAAATAGCTGACAGCTGTGGTTCACCTTCTCTCTCTCTGCCTTCCTTATTATGTTATCCTCTTGAGTATCCATGGAGTAAGGTAGGATTTATATTGACTATAATATGATAAAGCTACACCGGTCACGAGTTTCTTTGAAAGACAATGTATGCTCTTTTTTCCAACCTGGAAATGGCAATGAAAGAACTAAAGCTGCACAGCTTGACAATCAGAAAAGTCCTTTGTGTAGTATGAATGTGTCTTTAAAACTGGGAGGCAGAAAAAAAATGGAAGTATAAATGTTGAATTCCAGGGGTTGGGTTTCTATATAAGAACAACCAGGTGCTAGTTTAAAAACAAATGTACCCTGAAACTTACATAATTTGATGAAAGCAGGAGCAGAACTTTCCAAATTGTTCTGATCTGTTCACTGCCTTTAGTTCTCTGTGACGTTTATGGAGGGGGGAGCAAATAAAAAAAGGAAAAGATTTCTATAATTCACACCCAGATTGGGTGATCAGATCCTTTCAATAAAAATAGAGGGGAGGGCGTAACTTTGGATTAGAGTGTCCTTGTAGGGAGGAGTTCTAATTTCTTTCTTTTTTGTGAAAGAAAGACTCCCTCATTGGCTTTTTTTTTCTTTCTTTCTTTCTTTCTTTCTTTCTTTCTTTCTTTCTTTCTTTCTTTCTTTCTTTCTTTCTTTCTTT
>JANHJO010003004.1:133018-143100 GCA_032468235.1 Pseudoxyrhopus heterurus
TTTTGTCAGAGCTCTCTGCTATGATCTGTCCATCTTGGGTGGCCCTGCATGGCATAGCTCATAGCTTCATTGTGCTACGCAAGCCCCTTCGCCATGACAAGGCAGCAATCCATGAAGGGGATACTGATTATAGCTGTGTTCCAAAATCTTTCTTTGCATGTAGGAGTTAAGTGCATCCTTCTTTTCTTCAACATGTAATGTATCTCATAATCCTCTAATGAAAGACAGGGCAAAATAATCTGAATAGGAACTCCATGAATTATATAGAGGGCCACATTCCTTTTGGTTCATGTTTGATTGGTTGAGATGTATCCCTTGTTCTCTGTCTTGGTTAGTGGCTGAACTGGAGTGTAATGAAGCTTTCATGAAGGATCATTCTGTTTCATTATTCTTATCTAGAAAATAAAAGTTATATAATTAATTAGCTTCCTGAAGTATGGCTGCCCAACTAAAGGATAGAAAAGTGCTTATGCTTAATATCAAGTATTTTTTTTCCAGTTTAAAAAAATCTGTATCAGTTTAGACCAAATGTTTTGGTCATGATCTAATCAATTTTAAGTAGTATATTGATTAATATAAAGGATATGATTTCAACGTTTAAAAAAATTAAGGCATTAAAAAAAGAAACAACATTGAAATGATTTCAACATAAAGTACATCTGAGTTTCAGCTCCGTCATGTCTCTAATACTTGAATAAAAGGCAACAAGAATCCTTTTTTCTAGGCAAATCATGATAAAATAATTAAACTAAAATCATGTCTTAGGTAGGAAAACTGCTTCTGAAACTGAGCAGGAACATGCAAGGCTCTTATTAAAAAATGTTCCCAATGACTTAAGTTGATTTAAGCCTTACAGAACTAAATTAGGAATATGATTCAATCAGAATTTGATCCACGCTACTGTCTTAATTTTGATTTAATTAAGAACTTTTGGGAATTCATGACTTTTTGTTAACCGTGTCACCTGGTCTTTCATCAACTAAGATCTTTCCAAGAATACCTGAGATGTCACAGCCTTTCAAGAATGGAAATGGAGGAGTGTTGAGGCTTATAATAAAAAAAGTGGAAACTTATGACAGCACCAGTTCCTATTAAGTACTAAGTAATGAAAGACTGGCTTCGGTGAAGGTGATAGAGTAAACAGACTAATTCTCTGGCATACTGCTTGTTATGCAGTCTAGATAATAGCCTTATATCTGGTCACAGTTCTAAAATATTTATCTATTTTGGTTTTGGTTCTTCATCAAGCCTCAAAACAGGTCTAAAAATTGCATTTCACACAGCAAAAGGTGAATTGGAGCATGCTTGAGCATACAACTACATCTATCAAGAGCAGCTTAGAACCAGTGTGGTTTAATCCATAAAATGTTGCACTAATAATGGGGAGATCCAATTTCAAATCAACTTTCATTCATGGAAATTTATTGGTGATTTTGGATCACAGGTAGGCCTCAACGTACGATCACAACTGAGCCTGAAATTTCTGTTGCTAAGTGAGACATTTTGCCTCATTTTATGACCTTTCATGCCACAGTTAAGTGAATCACTACAGTTGTTATGATAGTAACACAGTTGTTAAGTGAATCTTGCTTCCCCATTAGCTTTCTGCAGCTTTTAGTATCATTTCTTTAGATCTCCAGGCACCTATCTCATGTTCATATGAACAAACCAATTCTTTTATTCAAAAGAATCACTCTATTTTTTTTCTACCATTGTCCACTGATATTCTTGACAGGAACATCTTGATCAGTGCATATATTTTCCTCTCTTATCTTTTTATTAGAAGGAACACATTTCCTTCAGAAATAAAAGCTTCGTTTCTTGCCAGCTGTACAAATGCACACATACCCAAGTGTACTTATGATGTAGAATTTTATATTTCCTTTAATTAGAACATTGATCTTCTAGTGTCCTTTCATCTTTTTTTTTTCTTAAGAAAGCCCATTTTCCTTTCAATTTTTTTTTATCTTGATCATGAAAGAAAGAGAAGAATGGACATGGGCACTCTTAAGATAAAATGAAGATCTCTTGGAGAGCATATATATGTTGCAATTCAAAAGCAAATGAAAATATAAAGAAAGGAACACATAAAAATATAGCCGAAGATCAGGCCTGAAGTTCAAGAGGATATACTTAGAGTACATGTATATTGTATTTCGGAGGAGTCATAAGCAAATATCCAATTCTTTCCAGAAACAAAAGATTTGTGAGGAAAACAAGATTGAAATTCATTTTGCACAAAGCAACTCAGATTTTCATTATTTACTCCCTGATCTTGGTTTTCCTTGATCTAAGAATGTTTTACATCCATTTCTTTGTTTTCACTTACCCTGACCTATGTGTTTAGATTGTAATTTATAAACCATTTTGTTAGGGATAAAATCCATCAAACAATGGGACTTTTTAGACCTTGCATAGAAATGAATTTTTTTTAACTTTGCTTCAAATATGAAATAGTCATTCCAAGCTTGATATGCATCAAACTCCATAGCCTGAAATATTTCTAGAAAGTTAAATTCAATTCTGAACTATTTTCTATACCCTAAACAAAATCTATTTCACAGTTACTTGTATGAAAAAATGATGTAGCATATTACAGTAACCCCTTTATCAATGACTTTTTAAAATTTTACTCACAAATAAAGATTTTCAGCTTCATATAAGGAAAAGCAAAATCTTCAATGAGCCACTTCCCAAACTTTTGGCATTTTATTTGATGTTCTTTACTTGTTTTTTAACTGATCTTTTACTTCCCTCTTTCCAGCTAGAGGCTCTGATTATCTGTTTTATTTGCTAATCTTGTAGGTCTCTCTGAAATAATATAGAGTTATCCTGGTTCATAAGTTGTTTCATATAACTAATCTATTATTTGCTTAACAAATAAATACAGCTACCTATTATCCTTAAATCTTTTATTAAGAAATACTGTTTAAACACAGCTTTATTTTTTTCACTTTGCTTATACCAATTTATAACTATTCAAAAACATTTAAAATAGAATCATATCTATCCATAATTCTCATTTCTGCTTCCTTTTTTGTTTATGTGTATTTATCTTACACTGAATAGATATTTATGACTTTATTTCTAGAATTATTTCTATACTATTTTACAATATTGATGATTATTACATTAAATATTATATCTATTTTAAAGGCTTCATGTAACTACCCAACTCATAAAAATATCATTCCGGGTAGCATATAGCAATACAAATATAATAAATCCCATAGAAACTACCCAAAAGCAGAACAACAAAACACACAATTGAGGGGTAGCAAAATATATTGCATCTCACAATACAGCACCCAAGGAAATATCCAGATCTTCAAAACGCATATAATATATAATATTAAACAACATATTATTAAGAATATTTAGATGGATAAGGGAAACACTGGATAGTTTAGAGACTAAAAATATCATGGTATTGATCAATAGCTTCTGAAATTGTACTCCTAGACTTAACAACAATCTAGGAGTACAGTTATGTACAGTTCTGCTTGATCCTGCCAAGCTCCTGTCCTCCCCTTTTTAATATTTATTTTCAAAATGAATTTGTATGCTCCCCTTGAGAACTGAGTTTCTAGTGTAGCTAAGTTTATTTTTTAATAGAAAAGCTTACTTGTTTTAATATGTGAATGTCTCTGGGGTCATATATAGTTCCCAGACATATCCTTAGAAAAAAAATAGCAGATGGATCTAGCCCACTGCCCAGAAAAAAAAAGAGAAGGATAACCTGAGAAGGTAGAAAACATCTTGGAGAAGAAGTGGTAATAGGAGGTAGACTGGAGTTACTGAAGCTACATCTTCTCCTCCTTTTTCCTCTTTTAGATGTGATGCATTTTTTGTCTGGACTGTGTGTTTTTATATATAATGTGTATGTGTATGTGTGTGTGTGTATGTATATGTATATATACACACACACTTACATACACACACATACATGTATACACATACATACATACATCTGTATTTGTAAGGTGTTCAATTTCCCAGAATTTTTTTTAGGGGGGGAGTATGTCTATATGCTTTGTGCCTGATACTCATTTTTTTAAAATCTGTGTTATAAACTGTTGGATTTCACCACTTTATTTCTTTGAAGATGGTGCTGAAACCAAAAATGGTGGGTTCAGAATAATGAGATTTTGACCCTACGTGTGACATGTATTTTCTTATCTTCTGGGAATGGATCTTTTACAAGTGGGTACACTTAACATGACAATCATTTGGTTGAACAGGCAGTCTTCACCACATACTATTCAAGTTCTGAATGTGCCCATTGGTCCGAAAAGGTTGGAGACTTGTTTGTATAATAAATAGAGATAAAGTCTCCCTTGAATCATGGGAGCAGCATGTCTTCTGGTGACTACATGGATATAAACCCATGAAGTGGTTTGCAATTCTTGACTTCTGGGATTTATTTTGCCAATTTTCTGACTTAGTTTATAACCCTGGAATTTTCTGATGCTCTCCCATCCAAGTACTAACTAGATCTATCCTTGTTTTAGCTTGTTTGAAAGAAACCAAGATTACTAGTAGCTGATATACAAATAAATACTATTTTTTTTTAGCATAAATTAAGTTTCTACATATTTTTTCAGTCAATATTAATGCTAATCACAAATACACACACACATATCATATATTACAGTGGAATACGTAATAAACAGGTATATTAAAAAGTTGCATAAGTGCATGTAAATACAGATGATTGATTCCCATGTAGTCCTCACAAAACTTATAGGCCAGTATAGATACTAATAGTATCAATTAAGTTAGTTGACCTACACGTAGATAACACAAAGAGATTGCAATGACCACATGAGTTCTACTTCATTCTGCAGCTGTCTTTCTCTGTATGCAAGAATGTACACACTGGAAATAACCTGAAATACATGAAGGATTGTATGTACATAGCCTCTGTTGTCAAGGAAACAGCTTTCATTCTATATATTCTGAATGGCAGTTGAGTGTCAGTCAAGGCATTTCACACTGTGATCTTGGTGGAAAAAATTATTAAAGCTGAAGAAAGAGAAAATACTTTTAATAATTATGTAGAGGTCAAATAAAAGCTTTTGCCAGAAAGAAAGAAACAGTGAATATAAGCAAGATATCTACACAGAGAAAGAATTGTGTTTAGTACATTAGGCCAAACATTTCAAAGACTTGTTTATATCAAATATAAAAACTTGCACTTAAATAGTTCACCACAATACCTATTCGTACACCACAAAAGCTACACCACAATGCTATTTGTACAAAGTCCTTGGAATCACACTTGGCCAATAAATTCTGATTCTGATTCTGAAAGTCAATCCAGGGATGCAACTGGTCAAATAAGAAACCATCTTGGAATCATGCTTTTCATACCTATCCCATCTTACATCATTTCAACACTTATTTATTTTGGGGGACAATGAATACACTGAAGGTGCTATTCGCAAGTCAAAAATGTTTATTTTGAAAAGAAACATGCAAATAAAAGGAAATAAAAAGGGAGTGATCGCCATCTTAAAAAAAGCAAGAAAACAATGTAATGTTCTAACATCTTATCAATAGATATTTCTAGAATTTTGTTTATGAATTTCAAATTTTATTCCTTTAGAAAGTGGAAAAACCCAAACACTTTATAGGTGATGTGCTAGTGCAAAGTCCGAATCACTCCTCCTTAATCACTTTTGAAGAATGCAGAGCACAATCTACAGCATTGCGACATAAAATAACATAGATGAAAAAGAAAAAATATCAAGCTTGTGAAATAATTCAAGAATATGAATGGGTAAGTTTAAAAGGTAGAAATTTATTTCTTCCTATAAACAATGACTGTTATGGGACTATATGCCCATGTTCACATGAGACACAATCCTGTGACTTTATTTTCTTTTTCCATGTTACTATATCATCTCTCTTATCACAATTACTTTGTGGACCAATTTGCATATTCAGAAAGCACTTATTTTTATTTATTAATTAAATTTTTATGCTGCTCATTTCCTCTACAAGGTGTTTCATATAACTCACTTGTAGGGACTGCACCAATAAGAAACACAGATGCAGAACCATCTGCTTAAGATTGTGATCCTATACTCAGACCGAACCCCACTGGGTCAATGAAGCTTGTTACTAAGTAGCAAATATACAGTAGTCTTAAAGATTATTTCATCCTGAAACCCTACATGTAAAGGCGATATTTCCTTCAACAATTCACCTAATTATTTAAGATAATTATCTTCCACTGTTAAGCCATCTGGTTTAGATATATTAACTATGACAACTGCCTCCTGTGTATGTAATAAAAAGGGCTACTGATGTCATCTCAGCCCAGATCTACGGATGGCTTTGCTCAATAGTTTTAAGCTGATTTTAAATAAAATTCACACACAAGTTCTGAAGAAGCTTCTTGGATGAGAAGCAAAACGAAGAAGCTTCTTGGATGAGAAGCAAAACATCTTCAAGAAAAACAAAGAAAATCCAGTTGCCTCTGGAAAAAGCACCTTTGTGACAATCATGACCTGGATGACTGAGAATCTCCACAGACATTCACCCTGTAAAATAATCTTTTGCCTCTTTTATGCTACAAAAGTGTTATTCTAGCTTCATCTGCATGTTTAGAGTACTATAGAAAAATTAGCTTGCATAGACAATAGTAAATTTTGTTTATGGTACCGGTGAAAGAAGTAATTCAAAAAACATTATAAAGTGAGTAGCTGCTTTTTAATAGTGCATTTCTTCATAATGTACTATAAATAAGCTGTACTGTAAAAATCATTGCTCTTTGAAAAAAGCAAGTACTTAAAAGCACTTCCACTTCTTCAGCTTCTGAAAAGAAATCCCCCTGGCTATTAATATTTATATAGCTGTGATGGTGCACAATATATCTCTCTATAGAAAATAATTGTAAAATCCAGAGCTTCAATGCTTGTTCTTCTACTTGGGTCAAAAAGAAACTTTTAGATCTGTCTCAGAGGATTTCTCACTATTACAAATATGAAATCAGAATATTTAAAAAGAGAGAGAGAGAGAGAGAAAGAAAGAGATGCAAATTTAATAAAAAGAGTGGAGGAAAAAGGAACTAGTAAGAGTGAATTCTCAATTTGATGGCTCCAGAGAATGGATCAGATTATGTTGAAGTCTAAATGGAGCTTTAACATGTTTAAATCCAGAAGGTCTAATGTAATCTAATCTTTTCCAATCCAATTTTTAAAATGCAGCCTCGACATCAGATTAAGGAAGGCCTTGCTCTTTTGCTATTTCTTTTTTGAATTAAAATATTTTAAGCATATTCAGCATTTATGTACGTAATGCATCCTCTTCAACATTTTTAAAAGGCATTTTTAGACAAAATGAAACAAAGACAATAAAAGTGCCAGAAGATTGCAAAGGTTTCAGTCTGTTCTCAGAAATTCAATCTGTGGTTAAAAAAGTATCTCCTAGAAATTTGCAAGTTTAAAAAAATGGAATTTTAAAAGAGGGGCAGGCATCATTATCTTCTACCGTGAATTATATCTGAATATGAAGAATAATTCATAGCAAGCACAACCTGTTTGGTCAATTATGAAAGGGCTTGATGCTATAGTTCAGCAACATCTACAGAGCTAAATGTTTCCTGTTGTTAAAGAAGAGATGGCCTAAGATGAAATACCCCATTGGAGATCCCCTCTTATGATGTTGTTTCTCTTTTAACTGAACTAGAAATATTGGCAGAAAAATTACTAATGAGCTGTAATGGAAAGGATGAGTAGGGTTCTTGTTTTAATTTGCTACATTCTCCAATGCAGTATTACCTGGTGGAAAAATTACAGTGGGTTTTATGGAAAGTCCTGGTGTAGATCTGAGTATTAGGTAGGCACTATTCACCATTGTGGCATGTTAGCTCAGATGCCAAAGAATAACAGAAATCCTACCGTAGTTGTAGTTTTTTGTTCTGCTGCCTGCTGGTGAAGATCTTTCTTTCAAAATTTAAAATGTTTGCTCACTTAAGAGTATATGTGATCAATAACTCATTTACAGTATTTTATCAGAAATTCAGGCCAATTGCACAGAGGTGGCATGGAATCATTGCTAGCTTGTTATGGATAGATCCAAATGGTTCTCTGAAATCCAGAAAATTGGTGGACGATCCCTCTTCTCCAGAAATTCTCAAGAGTAGAAATTAGAGGTCATAGTAATACTGCCACTGTCCTTTCTTTTTCCTTTTTCCTTTCCTTTCCTTTCCCCTTTCTCCTTTCCCCTTTCAAACTGAACAGAAGTGATGGAATGGAAGACAGGCAGCTGAAGAATGCTGGAGGAAGGATGGTATCAGGAAAGACAGGTTTACACTCCCTATTTGCTATGGAACTAATGTGTGTACCAGAGTACTTCACCAATGATAAAGTCACACACCCCACCTCCACAATTTCTCTTGGAAGGACTTTCAGAAGCAAATTTATTTCATCAAACGAAATGAAGACTGACAGAAATGCAGCATAATTTATCTGCCCAGCATGGTACCTGGGTGCTTCATAACAGTGTCAAAGCTATTTGCATTTTATATCCTTGTGAACCTGAGACAAGATCCATTTGCTGACAGATCTATTGCCAGCTCTAGTTTGAATTCCTTTTGGCAAGGGAACTTAGAACTGAAGAATAAGAATGGTAGAAAAGGTATCACTATTTAGCAAGGTATCCCTAGAAGAAATAAATAAGAATAAAACTGAGGAATTATTTCCAAAGAATAGACATTGGAGCTGTCTCCAGTAATTATGGATAACTGGAGTTGGAACAGTCTTTTAGCTTCAGGTGAATATAAATTGAATTATCTTTAACTGGTCCAACATAATATTAACTGTTAATAATAAATTAACAGTTGTTGTAAATTTCCACATTTAGATATTCTGAAGGAAGCTTACTTAGATTTTCACCCACACATTTCCTAAGGGTTACAATTAGCCTACACATAACTGCCTTCCTTCCAGATAATTGCATCCTTTTCTGTGTTCCTGACTTAATGTGTTACTAAGTTCCTGATTACTCATGTGACATCCTTTACACCCACTCTCTAAAACACTATATAAGGGATTCACATGTAATTGTATTTCTTCCCTTAATCATCTCGCTTACTACTATATTGCTATTGCTATTTCCTAATTGCTATGCCAAATAAAGACCATCGTTGCTGGTGACATCTTTGGTGTTCTGGTGTGCTGTTACTTTGGTGGGCACGATGCCACCCTCATCAACTTGACATTTACTTTCTCCTTAAGAAGAGAAGAGACAAATATAGTCTCTCTCTGCATAGAGAGACAAACAGACCAAGGCTGGAAGAACAGACAATGAAAGTTGTTCTAGAAACATAGGAGCAAGATTTTTCTTTGTGTTCCCAAGAAAGTTATATTCAGAGTATTATGGTTTCTATATTGGTAGCTATATTTACTCATCATAAATAGTAGCGTCAGATGCATTCATATTATAGACTAAACTATAATCTGGTACAAATACAAGCTTATTTGTATTCCATTCAATTAATTCTATTCAATTAATCATTACAAAGCAAATGCATTGTGATATTTTCTAATTCTTTTTCGAAACCATTCAAGTTGGCAACCACTGAACCTTATGGTAGCACACCTCATTGATTGGACATGTAAAATGTGAAGAAATGTTTCCATTTATCAGTATTAAAGTTCTTATTTAACTCCTTTAGATTATCTCAGCTTCTCTTTTATAAAAGAGAGATGAATGAAATCCTTATCTTAAAAGCATTATCTGCTTTTCCTAACCATGTGCTTTCTTATATAGCTCTATCACATGAGGCCCAATTTAGCCCTTTTCTAGGCTAAAACGCCTCCAATGTAACCTTTGTTTACAAGACAAGACAATAGATCAATGTCTTGATCATTTTGTTGCTCTCTTCTCCATTTTGTTCCAGCTCTACAATATCTATTTAGTAGATTTTAGGAGAAACCCTACTATACAACCACCTCTTACAATACTAGACAACATAGTATCAACAGTAACAGCAAAAGCAATAGCACTGTATTTATATACCGCCTATCAGGTCTTGCAACCCTCTCTAAGCGGTTTACAATGTCAGCATATTG
>JANHJO010003005.1:21357-31500 GCA_032468235.1 Pseudoxyrhopus heterurus
ATGTTAGCTCAGGAATTCTGGGAGTTGAAGTCCACAAGTCTTAAACTTGCCAAGTTTGAAGACCCTTGTCTTAAACAATGAAATACGATGTTTGGAACTTTGATTGGCTCCTATCCTCTTAGTTATAAGAATGTTTATCTTGACCCTTTAATGTGATTTCTGTCTTTCATTGCATTAATGTCTACCAATAGATTTACTCCTGATTGTCACAGAAAGGAAGCCCCTAGCTGACCTTGACTAATCTTACTTTAATTCTTTTCATAGAATGCACTGTAATGTATGTACTGTAACTGTATGCATGTATTTTGGTAGTATATTTGTTATCTTAAACAGAAAAGTTTTATAAATCTATTAATAATGAATCCATAAGCATTCCTCCTTCTCTATAAGCAAATCTAGGCAGCCTCCCATCAGAATCCTCCTTCTCTATAAGCAAATCTAGGCAGCCTCCCATCAGAAGTCCAGATGGCCCTGACTCTACTGGCTAACCCTAACCCCTCAGCTTTTATGCCCAGGATGTTGGCTGACTGAAGAGTTTATTATTTTTACATGGTGACTTTTATTGTTCTTTTACGATTTTATATACTTTTGTTTTATGCTTGATTCGTCATCCAAAGTGATGTGACTTAGTTGGGCAGCCATATAAATTTGCTATGCAAGCAAACAATTAAACTTGCATTAACATGGTTATACACTATGGGAATGATGGCAGTTGTGAACCAACAAATTCATCCAGCTAACCTTTCAGAGTCACTTTGGATAGCGAGATGGACAGTATATAAAATGTATAAATAAAAAAATAAGCAAGACTGCCCTCAGAGTTTGTCTACTAGTTAACCTGACCCCGCCAAAAAATTTTTTAATACACATTTATTACAAAATGTATTTGAATCACAGACACAGTTATGGAACTACAGTCTTATTTTGTGGTACATTAATCATAGACCAGAATAACACTCCTGCATCAACTGTTGCTGATAAAAATAAACTTCTAAGTGAGCAATTATTATTTTCCAACATTTCCAGTGAGGAAATGGTAAGTCAGACATCCACGAAGGAGTGGGGATGGCCAGGAGTGGGTTTCTACTGATTTGGACCAGTTCGCCTGAACCAGTTATTAAGGTCAGGTGGAGCCAGCAAACCGGTTCGGTGAGTTTTTGAAAAATAAATAAATAATAATAATTTTAAAAAAAATTGGCCCGCCCGCCTGCCTGGACACTCTAGCTACCTTTATTCACTCTGTTTTCAGCACAGCTGATCAGTGGGGAAGTGCGCCTCAGCTGTTTTTCCCCCTAGAGGCTGCTGCAGGAAGTTTGTGTTCTAAAGAAACAAACTTGCTGTGGCAGCAAAAATATATATTTTTTTACAAAAATCGACCGAACCAGTTGTTACACCGGTTGAAACTCACCCTGAGTGGACATCTTCTACCACCAATTTGTACAGGGAGGTCTTATTAACTGTTAGTAAGTGACCTCTGTCACGACCAAGTTGGACTAGTGTGACCATCTTGGCCTTCCTTGATCTCTAGGTGGCTTTTGATACCACTGATCCTGATACCCTTCTGGGTTACCTAAGGGGGTTGGAAGTGGAGATGTCAGAGAATGGGTCTGGATAGGAGTTGATACAGATATGCATGTAAACAAATGAAGGATTTCATTCTGAATACTTACTTTTGCTAATAATGTGGTTTGTATGATTATTATATACAAGTGAAAATTATTATTTACTATATTGCATGAATTGCAATACTGTTTCTGTTGCTCCCCTCTGGGGGGAGTTTTCAAAGTATTTCTAGCAGGGCTACCAGATTCTGTAACAGCTTTGTTCCCTATGCCATCCATCTGGTAAACTTGGAAGATTCGTTTTTCTCGCCATGTACATGTAGACATGTAGACTAGACTGTGTTGTTTCTCTGTGTCATATAATATATGTGGGTATATGCATAATATTTGTTTATTTATTTTGTCATGTTTATGTAGTGTATATTAGAGGTGGAGATCCTTTGAGAGCTGCATGCAACGAAATTTTATTTTAGGAGCTGCGGTGGTGCAGTGGTTAAAATGCAGTACTGCAGTCTATTCTGCAGACTTGAAGATCAGCAGTTTGGCTGATCGAGTCCCACCAGCTCCAAGGTGGACTCAGCCTTCCGTCCTTTCAAGGTAGGTAAAATGAGTACCCAGATTGTTGGGGGCAATATGCTAACATTGTAAACCACTTAGAAAGGGTTGCAAGCCCTGATAGGCGGTATATAAATACAGTGCTATTGCTATTAATGTATGCCGATTAGTGTACATTCAAAGTGACAAAAAAGTTATTCTAACTCTAAGTCTAGAATAAAAGACATTCAAGAGAAAGGAAAGAGATGGACATCTGCAGTTGATCAACCCAATAGAAAACATGAGTCAGGTGGCTACACAGAACCTGTGGCCTCTTTTCTACCCTCTGAATAACCATCTCAAGAGATGACAATTTGAATCCATTTCTCTTCTGTCTTGCTTCTCTCCAGGTATGATAATATACAAATACATGATGGAAATATTATTTAAAATTAAACTGTGTTCGTGCTTCAAACGTTGCACTATTTAACTCACTTATGTAATTGTGTATGATCCCTGTCCAGTAACAATAAAATCTCTCTTTCTCTCAGAAGTTCCTACAAAACAGATTTGGAGCACCGTGCTTTATTTTGGAAATAAAATCAAGTTTAAAAGGCCGTGTACCTCTTCACTGTTCTACAAGCAATAAAACTAACAATCAACACAGAAAATGTTGGAGGCCTTCTTTTCATCCCTTTACCATAACTTCCTTTTCTACTGGTGCTAAAGTAGCCCCCTTCTTATCACACAAAGACTTTGTGCAAAGTCATTCAGTCAGAGGCTGTAACAAAGTGGGATTCTGAATTAAATCAAGAGGCGTATGAGAAGACTTTAGTATCACTAGAAAATGTCTACTGCGAAGCAAGGCCAAATTAGTCATGCAGTGTGTAATTGCAATAAATGTTGTCCCTTCTTCATATGTAAACAGCAACTGTGATGTGGTGCAGGAAAAAAATATACTCATCAGCAAGAGCTAAGGATGAACTTGATATGATCTCAATGAAAATAGCCTCCATACTGTTGCTATATGCATTAGAAGAGAAGCCTCCATTGCCACTCAGTGGATTATATCTTTTTTTCTTTTAGTACAGGTTTTTTTATATGTTAATAGCTGTTTTTGGCAAACCAGTATGATCCCAGCAGCATTTCATATAGGATCTGCAGAATTAAGCTACACCTCACTTGGTAATGGGAGTAGAAAGCAGCGTGCCTAATGGTAGTGCAATTGTGTTTCAGATGTGAAAAGGGCAATGTTTATGGAACGTAACACCAGAATCAAAAGTATTCTCCATTCCTGATTATAATTTCTAGCATACTTTTAGACAAAATGCATTACAATTCTTATCTGAAGTTATCTATCACAAGCAAGTAGCCTTAGTCAAGGAAAGGTCAAAATGGTAATTTAAAGTGGTAATTTATGCTGTCTGTTATGAATGAAGACCTGTATTACATTAGTCAGAGATCACTTAGAAGTTTGCAAGGACAGAATCACCTTTGCTTTTGTGAAAGGCATAAAGCAATCGGATTATAGGTAAGAGAAATCCTTTCGAATAACAAAGTCTGTTGGTCGTAGCTGTTTATTTTTGTAGTTCTGTCTTGATACAGGTTTAAAATGGACAAACTAAGTGAAGTAAGAAGTCCTCTCTGCAATGCTCATATTAGCAATCCCTAGCTTGCCAAGCTCTAGGACCTAAAGTCTAGGTGCATACTGGAACTACAACTCCCAGAATTCCCAGAGAGCATAAATCAATGATAACGGACACAACAGCTTATTATATGCTAAATAATTTCTTTCAGTCTCTCAAATGACCAATCCCCAGGACAGGTAGGCTTTATAGGTCACAACCAGAACTTTGAATTGAACCCAGGAGCAAACTGGCAACCAAGGCAAATCAGAAAGAAGAGGTGAAACATGCAGAATGAAAAATGTCCATAACTTCCCATGCCACTGCATTTTGTACCAGCTTTAATTTCCAGATGTTGTTCATGAGCAGCCCCATGTATACACATTACAGTAATCCATTGGAGACAACCAGGACATGGGTGAGTGACCTAGAGTAGACCCTCCCAGTCTAGGAACGGATATCACTGGCTCACAACCCGAAGTTGTACAAAGGTCCTTCCAACCATGACTGTCACTGCTTTTCAAGCAGGAGTTGTTAATCCAAGAGAACTTTCATAATTCATACCACAAGTCTCTTCGGAGTAATGCAACCCCATCTAGTATCAAATTTGGTAAGTTCCCAGAATCTGAAGCCCGCCAAACCCAAGCCACATTTAGAAATATTAGTATTTAATTAACATTAAATAGCAATAACTAACTAAAATTACCAATAACTAGAGTTTGCATTTACACAAGGGAAAAAAATTAAAATATCATTACAAAGAAATATTCCCTGTCTCTCCTTTCATTTCAATGAATGTACCTCTATCTCTTTTGTGATCGTTTTGTTTGTTTTCTCTTATCTTGTATGAATCCTGCACAATACTTTTCCTTCTTAGGATATTCACAGATTCTTAATAAACCATTACCCAAAGTTTTCAACTCTGACACTTGCAATCTAATCAAAACACCCATTTCCATGTATTTTATATTCTGTATAAAACAGCTTTTTCCTTACAATCTACCGCAGAAGGCAGCATATAACCAACTTTTCTCAGATGTGGTTAGCAAAACCGAGGGTCATCAGCAAGATTGGGAAGTCCAAAAACATCTTCAAACACAGACAGGTTCAAACCATTTCTGTGTTGTTGTCCATAATTTCTTTTTTTTAAAAAAATTCTAGGGGTTGAGCATAACTTGCAGGATACCTTACTTACTTCTTTAAAGTTAATCCCCCCCACCTCCACAACAAACCAATGAAGAGTTGCCTACGATGATGTTGAAAAGCCACAAAATATTAACAGTCAGGAAATAAATAGGAGACTGTAAATAAATAAATAGGGAGACAGTGTCCTACTATAACAACTCAAGAGTGTGGCAAGCTGCCAGGGGCTTTAACAGAAGTCTTCCAGCTACAGTTTAAATACATTTCAAGATGTTGTAACCTAGCCAACTTACAAATCTACAATTAATAGACCTGTGCCTCTAGCACAGAGCAAAGTCAATGACAAAGGAAATAGCTATAATGACAATATTTCTTTTTGTTGAAATGTTAACAAGGTCTGACACCAAACACAGAGAATTAGGCCCAGGCTTTCCTTTCTTCCCCACGACACAAAACCAGGACTTTTTAAGCAAGAGGGGTTTAATGCATTAATGGTGGACTCCTGGTCTACAGGCCTCTCTAGGGCCTCACTAACCACAAAGCAAACCAACCTTAATAGTTTTGTGGAAAGAAGGCCATTATGCCCTTTCAGCAAACTGCCCTACGACTTCTGGGAACTCTGGAAAAGTGGCTGATCATGAAGAAGCGTACATAGAAATTTAGATCAGTTCCATTCCCCGATAAACGGGAAGAGAATTCCTGTTTCTCTCTCTAGACAGACTTCTTATGGCCTTGTTCAGCTTCTCCATTTTAAAATGTTTCTGCTCTGCATCAGCATCTGCAGTTCAGGATTGTTTGAAGCTTTTTTTTAATACAATAAACAAAAGTTTATGGCCAGAGATAGTCTCCTCTCTTCCCCCTCCTTTTTTTAGAATTATTTTCAGCAGCCTGCGGGCCACAGTGGGTGGGTGGAGGGGATGGTGACATGCAAAGAGCAGTGGTAATTTTCAAAATGGATTTCTTAGGAATTTTCACTAGTGTCCATTTGTTTGTCTGTTTCTAGCGAATTAAGCCTAGCTGTACCTTATTAAATTTTCTGCTGGAAACTGGCAGGAAACGATGCCTCCAATTTTCAGCAATCTGACACTGAATGTCAGTGTTATAACTGCAAAGTGCTCAGGGGCTGGGGAGGGGGGGGAAAGCTCTTCCTGGCTTTATTGTTTTACAAACTACTCTGTATGTGCATATGCAAGCACAATGAATAAGACCAGAAGAATCTTTGCTTTGGTTTCTTGTATTAATCTTTTTAAAATTCCTCAGTCCCTCCATAAGGCTTTTGCCCAAATTGAATTGCAAAAGGAAGCAATTCCATTCAGAGAATTCATCAACTGGAGATTATACATAGGTAGTCCTTGATCTATGATCATAATGAAGCCCGGAATTTCTGTCATAAGTCATTACGGTAGTAAGTCAAAGTACCGATGTGACCAATCCATTTTATGACTTTTTTGCAGCAGTCGTAAAGTAAGCCCATTCATTCCTATGGACTTTTTTTTTTTTTTTGCAGAAAACAGCAAAAAATATTGTAAATCATGGTCCCATGACTGGGGAATGCAGCGACTGGCTGTAAAAGTGAGCTGGTTGCCAAGCACCCAAAATGAGATCATGTGACCGAACAGGAAGTGTCACTATTGCAACTCTGAAAGTGGGTCATAACTACCTTTTGGGGGTCTGTCCTAACTTTGAGTGGTTGCTACTATTTGTTAAATGAGAACTAGCTAGATATGCCCTGTTTAACAACCACATTATTTGCCCGCTAATCAAGAAACTGTGATTTTGAACTGATAGCAATATACACAACATAATACATCTTCCAATAGATGGAAGTTCTTCTCCCCAACTGGATTTCCCTCTCATGTTTTTCACAGCCATTCATGGTCTCTTAAAGTGGGCCATGGGATTCCTTAAGCCCATGGGCATCCAGACATAATACATGCAAAAGAGGGCAAACCCTCAATTGTGTGGCTGCAGCTGTCACCTTGACATTTTTGGCTCTGCTACCCCTTCCCACTAGAAGCTCTGGCAGCCTCTGGCAGCCCTAGGAGGCAAGCAATGATAAACCACTTCCAAAAATCTTGCCAAGAAAATTGCAAGGATTATTCCAGGCAGTTGCTATGTGTCAACACTGATTCTAAGGCAATAATAACAATAATCTGTCTATCCCAAATCCTTGGGTAGATAGGTGGACAAAAATGCCAAATCCAGTCTGAACCTCTGGCTGACTGCATAACAAACCACAAATAACGAAACGGTTAAGATATGTGATTGTCTTCAGATTCTTCAAGTGTCTGTAGCCATCGGACATTTTTCCAAAGACTAATGTAGCCTGTCAGGGTATCTACACATTTAGGCTACTCTTGAATGATGTTGAAACAAAGGAAAAAATATTCAGAGGCCTTCAGTGGACATTGTATTTTTGAGAAACTTTTGGAGAATTTTTTTGCTTCCCAATGGAAATTCGGAAAAATCATCTACCAAATTTCTCTCTACAAATTTGACAAAAAATGTCAGGATGCCCTTTGCTCATCTCTCATCCTAGCCTGCACATAGCTGAGTTCTCCTGCCTATATCCTTGCAAGCTTAAGATATTCATCACTCATCACTTATCCATAATGCTCGGCCTATGTGGTATATGATTGCACAGCAGGCTTGACTAAAATGTTTTAGGCAGATATTTTATGATCGATATGCAGTATCTTGGACCCAAGAACTAAAAGGGGGAAAAATCAACTTTTAGGTGAATGCGTGATAAGTATCTCTGCTGGAAGTCCTTCTCACATACATCATGCAGAAGCTGCATAGACTGAGAGACCAGAATTTAATAAGAAATTTAAAACCACTGCACGTAGCAGATAACAAAGTGCTGGATCTAGGCAACAACACCAGGAAGTTCAGGTGTTTGTTTAATATTCAGTGTGCATATTCTTAAGTAGTCCATGCACATATTTTAAAATTTACATTAAATGTTCCTGCACTTTCCCCAAGAACCTGTAAGAAGCAATATCTTCTGTAATAGGTAATGAGACTAGGAGAAAGTCAAAAGAAGGTTTACCCAGAAAAAGTTTGGTAGAAAATGTCTTATCATTGCATCTGTTATTTCAATAAAATGCTAGAAGCACAAAGCAATTCTTACTCTGACTCTCATTACATGCATTGCTTTTGGCAAAAATAATGTTATGTGTTTTTCAAATGCTTGGAAAACCAGTGTGATAACCAATGAAAGTGCTTAAAAAGTTGCTATCCTGATGCCTATTCATAATTCTGTACTTATATTCCTTTATATAATTCATGCCTTTCAGAAGAGTGGAATAAAGTATATATATCTTTACTGTATATTAACTGCATGGCCAAAAATAGACATAAGCACATTTTCCCTTAATACTATATTTCAATATTTAATAAAACTGCATTTTCCCCTTTTCTGGTTATTTAAACATATATAAATGATTAAGAACAAAAGCATCAGGCATCAAGGTCCTAGGAGAACACTAGTATTAAACATACATTTTGTTCTAATCAGGTCCCCTGATTACACATATTTGTCATAATTGTTTAGTTCTTACAAATTAAGAACAATGGTTTGGTTTTTCATAGTGGACAAATAATAATTAAGGGGTTGGAGAAGGCAGGGGTGACTTTCCCCTCCTTCCACAGAAATATACAGAAAGCTATATGGCTACAATGCCATTAAGCTCAGTGTGTTGTATTGTTCTTAAAGGGGTCCAGAAATAAGTTTCCATTCTTACTGATAATACATTTATTATTAGTATGAACAATAATGTCATGGTGATATGAAACTCTATACATTTTGTTTATATAAAGGACAGTTTATTGCTACAAATATGACTGACACTACCCTATCATATAGAACTCTCTAGCACAAAAAAGTACCCACTCAATTTAATCATTCCTATATTCATGCTACTAAATATCCAGAACTTCTAATGTTAGTTTTGCTTTATATTTTTAATATACACTGAAATATGTCTTAAAAGCAATATGCATTTTATCAGAGCGATACACAAGGAGTAGGGCATCTAAAAATAAGCAACGTATCATGGATTTCAGCAGCCAAACCTCTCCACAGCGGCTGACATTCCACAAAGAATTTGGGAACAGTGGCACCTCTTGTAGTTCTGTCTCACTGTTCAGTGACCAAGGATATGAGCAGGAAGCCTAGAAGAACTTTCTATGTTTCTGTATGGCTTTAAAAGAAGACGTTCTGTTTCTGAAAACTGTTGACACATCAGGAGGATGCACACAACTCGGTATCATTGTCTCTGTTTGCTCACCTGTAAAACTGATGATTAGGTTTGGCTTATCTAAAAATATAGATTCAGAAGAAGGTGGCTAGGTTTTAATAAATTGAGCAATGTTGTTGGACAGCAAATCACAACTGGCATTTCTGTCTGACAGACAACATAAAATTTTAGAGGTTACTATGTCTCCCTGAGAAAGCAGAAAATAGATATTTAACAGAGTTAAAGTCCCCTTGACCAAATTCATGGTCTGAAGATTTTTCTGAATTAGAAGTTGCCTGAGGAAGTTGCGACTCTTATCTAGGGAAAGTGGATCTAAGCTCAGTTATATATTTGGTAGCTAACGTTTTGAAGAAAGTTCCAAAGCTTCAAGTGATATAGAATGAAAGTGTTTGAGATTTGTTGGGTCTAGGTAGAAAGATAGGTCAGGTGACATGAATTCTGTAAAGACAAGTTGGTTGCTGGTATGTTCTTCAGTGCTCTTTTTTACCTTTGAAACCTTAGACAAGCTATGTCCATGCTATGTGAAGTCTTGCCCACATCTTCATGAATCTCTCCATCTATTAGTATTATCTTTAAAGGTTTCTTAGAAGTTTCCTAGAATCAAGGAACCAATGAAAGAAATAGGCTGTAGAAAATATCCTCCATTATATGTATAATCAAGATGCTCAGTTTCTGAGGAAACTCACTGTAAAGCTTGTGTATCCATTTCTGTAATAACTTCTAAGTAACGTAGTATTTAATAGCATTATATTACCATATAAAAAGCTGGCTTCCCAGGACCTGGGTTACAGATCCCATGATAATTCTTTGAATACTCAGATAATCACTTGTAGTCTATATGCAAGCATTAGCTTCTGTCCCTGTTTTAGTGATCCTGATTTTATTTTTACACCGATGCCTTTTTCTATTTAGGCATTATTTATTTGCGTCCCATTTCTTAAACACAATTATGTCAGAGAGAGGGTGGGAAGGAGGGAGGGAGAGAAAATTCTGTTCTTTAGACTTAAAATCTGAGAA
>JANHJO010003005.1:73820-83925 GCA_032468235.1 Pseudoxyrhopus heterurus
CAAAGATGATGTCATTTCAAGTTACTCATCAGGTTGTGGGTTAAGTTGTGAATGGATGAGGGACAGAGATTAGAAAGACAACAGCTTGCAAAAAAAGTTAAGATCAATATGGAAACATAAAGTGAAATATAATAAGGAAGATAACCATAAAGTCATATTTTTGTGTATTTACTCATTTATTAAACCAATTTATATAGCTGCCCATTTCACAAAGAAGCAATTCTGGGCAGCCTTTTGAAAAAGCACCTTGGGATGACTCTGGACAGTGTAAAACAGAACTATAAACAGTAAATACAAACACTTAAAAGTATAAAAACTAATCTAAAACAAAGAATAACAGAGAAAAGATGTTAAAAACAATGGAACCACCTCACTAGTTAACCCATACCCCAGGCCTACTGGCGTAGCCAGGTCTCGAAGAACTTGCGCAAGCTCAATAGTGATGAGACCACTCTAGGAGAAAGAAGATTCCACAGTGTGGATGCACAGCCGAGAAGAGTCATTCCCCAGGGCCCATCAAACATAGCTTCAACATCTGCTGGATGTAGTAGGACAGGCAGATAAAATCAGGGCAAGGCAATCCTTCAAATAACCATTCTTGTGCCATAAAGGACTTTAAAGGTCAACACCAGCACCTTGAATTGACTCAGAAACAAACTGGTAGCCAATGTAATCCACAAGGCCGAGTTTGGAACCTATAGCATTGGAACCTATAGATAGAAAGAAAACAGTAATAATGCTCATAGTAATTAGGATGAGCAGAGATTCCATTTACATTATAGAAATCAATCAATATTCCCTCTCTTAATGTTCCTCTCCTCTCTCCTCTCCTCCACTATAAATAAACACATGTGTTCTACAAGAAACATACATAACTGCCCACACAATTACATTTTGCACCAGCTTTTGATTCTCTTCAAGAGCAGCCCCATGTAGAGGTCAATTTCAGTAGTCTAATCTGGAGCTGACCTGGGCATGACTGAACATAAGTGCCCTTATCTAGGAATGAGTGCAACTGGCATATTGTTGTGGCTCGGCAGCATGCTGCTGATCTGGCACCTGATTCTGACTCAGAGGGAGACCTAGAATCAGAGTTGGAGGGAAGGGAGGAATCGGTTGTTGAGACTATACCAGAGGCTGGGCCATCCACGAGTTATCAGGAGCCTGTGGTTTCTGATAGCAGTGGGGAGGAGGCCCTGAATGATGGAAGAACTCAGAGTCTTCTTAGAAGACAGCAGCAGCAGCAACAAAAGAAGGGAAGAAGTCGAGCTACAGCTGACCGGTAATTGAACACACCCTATAGGAGTTAAAATTTGGAGAATCAAGTATCGTGTTTGGTCCTATTGTGGTTTGTCTTGTTTCCTAGCATTTCTGTTCAAGTGTTCAGCCTTGCAAACTGGTCTCTGCATGACTATTTAACTGTGAGTTTTGGACATTGAATTAATTATCATGAGTGATTATTCTTTACCTGGACAATTGGCATTTTGCCCAGAACATTGTGGAAACTTGCCAGAGGCTTCTGGCAAGTTGGGACATTTAAAATATTCTAACCAGAATGGACTTCTGGGGTTTGTACAATAAAAAACTCTGTGCTTTTAAGAAATAGTCCTGATCCATGCATTTCAGGAGTGGAACACAACACATATAATATAAAATTGTGCAAAGATCCTCCTAGTTATGACATCAGGAATTGTGAGTTCAGGAGAACCAAAAGATTGCATACAGGCTCATTTTGGGCAATGCAGCTTCATCCAGGACCGAAGGTGGTAAATCCTAGAACCAGTGGGGCTCAAAACCCAAAGCCATTCAGTGTTGCTAGGATATAGTTGAAGCCTGTTGTTCTTCATCCAGACTCTCACAGTCTTCAGATACTGGGATAGGTTGTCCAGAGCATTACTTAATTTACCAATTACATACTGCAATATGGCTTTCATAATGCTATATTGATAGATGTGTGTTAGTAGTATAATGCTGCTCTTTAAAACAACTGATTAATTCTTAAGCTGTGTTACAGAAAATCTGATGTCTACACATTATTAAAAAGAGAAGTCCTAAGTGATACTGTATTTCTACAGGAACTAACATTTTCCAAACCATTGTAAGGTATATAATATTGAGATAATCCAAATATTTAATAATTTGATTGTATTGAGAGGGGGTAGATAAATACAGTTTAATGTTGTAAGTTGCCTAGAGCTGGAAGATAGGTGGCAAACAAATTAAATGAATGAATGAATGAACACCTTTTTGAATAACTCAATTTTTCATGTAAGTGCACAAACGTATTTGTAAAATGTATAATTTGTAAAATGTATATGTTAGTTTAAAATAATCACACCTATACACCACCAAATGTTGGGGTTGGACACTGAATTTCAATGGCATAAATTGGAGGAGGACTGGAGACTGTAAAAACTGGCAAAAGAGAGAGGGGGATGTTGGGAGACTATGTATAGCCTGCAAACTTTAGATTAGCCATTCCATATTATGCTTAAATGATTCCTGTATCTTTCAGAGTATAAGACACACTTTTTCCACCCCCAAAAGTGGATGGAAATGTCTGTGTATCTTATACAGTGAATGTTACCGAAGCCCTGCCTACCCACTGGCCCCCACCCTTCGGCCTCTGCCTCCCAGCAATTTGCCTCCTTGCAGCAAACAGCAAACAGCCTGTTTCAGCTTCAGCACAGCCTGATTAGCACAGCCTATTGCTGCCTCTGCACACCCCATTTTCAGCCTCCATGCAGCCCGTTTTTGGCCTCCACATGCCCCATTTTTTGCCCATTCCAATCCCCACTGCCCGGAAAATGGGGCGCATGGAGGCAGCAATAGGCGATGGCAATTCCTGCAGCCTGAAACAGCTGATTGTTGGAAGGCTGATCCTACCAACAATCAGCTGCTTGTGCTAATCAGGCTGTGCTGAAGCTGAAACAGGCTGTTTGCTGCTTGCTGCAAGGAGACAAATTGCTGGGAGGCAGAGGCAGAGGCAGAGTATATATTTTTTTTCCCTTGTTTTCCCCCCCAAACGCTAGGTGCGTCTTATACTTCGGAAGGTCTTATACTCCGAAAAATACGGTAATCTCAAATATGGCTTCAAAACATAATTCTTTGATAGAAAAACAATTGAGAGATTAGTGAAAGTGTCCGATTTCTTTCCAGATGGGAACAAACATAATCTCCAATATAAGATTATACAAAGAATTTCTGGTTTATAATAGAAAAGGTAGGAAAATGGGAATTCCAGGAAATGCTGTATATCAAAAGTGAGTTCTACTTATACTGTAATCAATATTTCAATTATTGCATTCCATCCTCCATCGACTTTACGTGAGGGAAAAGACTGATTCTCTTCTGGTTGTGATATAGTGGGTTGGGTGGAGGTCCTGTTTCCATCTGTTCCTTGATTTGATCAGTCAGATCAGGCTGTTTTCTTCACAACTATTATAAGATGGATTGACTTCCAGACAGAATGAAAACAAGTGAAAGTAAGGAAAAACAATATGAAAATATAGTAAAAATATATTACAGATGGAATGTCTATGGAAATTGTCAATCATCCTGGTCATAGTTGTCTCAATGGTGTTTTTTTTCAAAAGGTAACTGGACTGCTTTTTCCTTGAGGAAGAAGACGTTTCGTTTCTTTTCCAAGAAGCTTTATCAGTTGTGACTGGATCCATCCAGTCACAACTGACGAAGCTTCTTGGATGAGAAGCTACAGTGAAATAACAATCCAGTTGCCTTTTGAAAAAGCAACTTTGAGATATTACAGAGGGCCACAGATGCTGTGGCATTATGCTAATGAAGTATGAAAAAGGATATTTGCTGGAATGATGTTGTGGAAGAGACTGTGGATTAGAAGAACAAATAAGAGAATGCTTGCTGAAAAACAAGGATGAGATAAAGACACTGCATGATGTGTATCATGTGCATAGAAATAAAAAAAAGTTGCAAGGAGCGTAATCAAGAAGGGCAAATGATGGTTAAGATCAAAAGAGGCAAGGAAAATACACGGATTTTGATGGAAAGAAAAAATATTATGGTTAAAAAGAGATTAAAGAGTCTTGAGTACTGTGAATGGAATTACAAATAAAATTGATAAAATGATAAGAGTTAAAATAAAGTGAAGGAATGCTACAAGAAGTATTTCAGAAATTTGTATGAGAATGAAAGTGATGTGGAAGAGAAAAGAATGCTATAAATGTTAGTGTTCAAGAAAAACATACGAAGTCATAAGTGCTGTGAGAATGTTAAAAAATTGCAAGAGTTGTAGATGATATAAATGGATAAAAATAAAAATATGGATACAGTGCTTGTGGAGTGGCTGTGCAACTTGTTTAATCTGGTACATCTGTGCCTGGTGATTGGAATACACTTACTGTTCCTCATAAACAAAAGATGAGTAGCAAGAATGAATGCAAAAACAATGTATGAATTAGTTTGTTGAATGTATTGGGAAGATTGGCAAAATTCTGATTGCTAGGATACAAGTGACAATGAGCTAAACTTGGCAAAGCAATGAAGCTTTTGTGCCAGGCAGAAATGAACAGGCCAGATTTTTGCTGTTCAGAAGGTTACTGAGAAATAGATTAATGTAAGAAACTTTATTATATATTTGTTGATTTAAATAAAACATAAAATTAAAAAATAAGTAAGCTTCAATTATGTCATATTTTATGCGAATACAATCTTAAAATTTGATTGCTGGACAGTATTTGCCAAAGACAAAGGAGGCATGAGAATAAATGAAATGCACAAGAAATGGTTCATGAGTGAGCATGGAATAAGGCAAGGATGTGCTTAGATATGTAATATATGTATGTATAAATATGATGGTGATAATACTTATGTGGAAATCCAAATGGACACCTCATTTCGTATGCAACCGATGTCTTATTATTGGCTGAGAAACCCAAATGAGTCACACCAAATGTCAGATGGACTGTATGATGCAACAAGGAACATGTACCAGGAAAAAATGTGTTCAACAGGAAAATGGATTGAATGCCTCCAATTTATGCATAAATGACCATTAACTACAGTAAGCTGAATTTGTGATCTTGGTAGAATATTTTCTGAAATATGGATTGGGAAACTTGAAGATGTTCAAAAGTTGGAAAAGTAATGAGCTGTACTGTGTATGTTCTGTTGTGAGGAACTGTTCATTGAAAAACACAAAAAGGATGTGTGCTTCTGCCTATTTTGTAATGATGAATTATAAATGTAACATAAATCTAAACTGAATATAAAGAGAATGGGGTAGTTGAAAAATGAGAGGAGATAAGATTATGGATGACTGTGCAGTGAATCAATATAAATATTAAAGTTAAGTGCCAGTACAAACGAAGTACATAAACGTGTTTTGGTCATACAGAATACAATCAAACTGCAAAGCAAGTGTGAAGGAAGAGTGAATGGGCAAAGAGGAAAAGGAAGACTGAGAAAGTTATATTTGCATGAAGTAGATGAGATATCCAAAAACAAAGGAGAAACTTGGTGAACCAAAGATAATATATGAAGGTCTGTACAGGTAGTCCTTGACCACAACTGAGATCATAATTTCCATTACTAAGCTAGATGGTTGTTAAAGAGAGTTGCTTCCAATATCACCTTTTTTTGCCATGATTGTTAAGCAAGTCACTGCAGTTATTAAGTGAATCATGTGATTATTAAGCAATTCCACCTTTCCCCATTGACTTTGCTTGTTGGAAGCTGGCTTGGAACGTCACAAATGATGATCCCATGACTCTAAGATGCTGCAACTAGAGCCCAAGTTTTGATCACTTGACTGTGGAGATGCTGCAATGGTCATAAAATGCAAGGACTGATTTTAAGTCATATTTTTCTGTGTCGTTGTACCTTTGGTCGCTAAAAGAATGGATGTATGCTGAGAACTATCTGTATTTGGCATAAACACAAGGATGGCTTGCAAGGATCAAAAGGAATAGTGAATGGCATAGACTAAATTTAACTATATTTCCTGTCTTATTTCCTGTCTTCAATTTCTTACTCAATTTCAGTTATAAGCCAACGTAGTCATAGACTGTCTTGACGGATCTATAATGTCCTGGCAAATGGCAAATTTCTGGTTATTCCCCTTCAGCACTGTATATTATCTGTTGTGCACACTGGACTGCTTTTATACAAGGGAAAAATGTGAGTTCTCTGACTTTTCTCAAGTTCGGAAGAGGCAGGGGAAGAATTCTGTTTTTTAAACTGTGCTAAATCCAGTTGAGGGATTTAATTTTCACTTCAAAAAAAAATGGGAAGCCGTGTCACTGATTGTTAGGAGGAATAATGAGATGTGGCTCTGAGATCTGAAAAAAAGTTGGAGTTTGGTGCAAGTTTACATTAACGCTGATTTTTATCCTACAAAAACATGTTATTTCTAGATTGTTTTAAAAATTAAGAGACTGAAAGAACCAAATTCATTTTTGAATCTGATTATGAGTCTGAGTAGATTTTGTATGATCTTATCATTTTTGTAAAAAAAAGAAGAGGAGGTGCTTGTCAGGCATCCAAGATTCACGAGGCAGCATCCACAAAAGCCAGGAAGGTGCACATCAAAGCAAACAGGTGTTTCCGACAAACATACCTTCCCCCAGTGTCTGAGTAAACCACCCCATCCCAGGTGTCCTTTGTCAGGAGGGATGGGGCTGCTTCTTTACAAGCAACCTCACCGACCTTCTCTGTGCATCCCTCTGCTCCACTTTCTGCGCCTGTAGATTGAGTGGGGGTAGCAGCTGTTCCTCATTGGAGGCAATCTGTAGTCTGTTGTCACTGCTGGCCTTTTACAGTTGCTCCTCTCTAGTAGACAGCTCCAGTCTGGTCAGTCGGTCACTCCTCCCAATGCCGAACAGGCCTCAGGTCCTGGACTATTTGGGCATTTGGGGGGGGCGTGCCATTCCCATAGGATGGTCCGGGCTCCACTTCCTCCTCCTCTTCCAAACTGAGGTCCAATAGGGCCATCACACATGCCCTAATATCCATTCAAATTCTGAGGCCAGTTATCCTGTCCTACCCAGAGGTGTGTGATAAAGATTCAACAAAGAAGGAACTCCATAGATTGGAGATCCTTGCCAAGAAGCAAGCCTGCAGAAGAACCAATGTTGAGGAGTTAAATATCTCAGCTATGTATTGGGTGGAAGCTCAGTGTGGCCAATTTATTGGTGTCACTCCTTCAGAGCATATGCTGAGAATAACTTTTCAAGTCTCAGTTCTGTGATGTTAACCTTGCTGTGCCAAGTTTTGAACTCTGAGTTTGAACTCACTGATTCTCTTGTCTTGTCTGCTGGATTTGTTGCTTGTGTATTAGATCTCTGCTCCCTGCCTGAGCCAAGCCTTTGACTGAATTACAGTTTCTATCTT
The DNA here is from genome assembly GCA_032468235.1 of Pseudoxyrhopus heterurus. Classification (NCBI taxonomy): domain Eukaryota; kingdom Metazoa; phylum Chordata; class Lepidosauria; order Squamata; genus Pseudoxyrhopus; species Pseudoxyrhopus heterurus. The sequence continues at coordinate 81,186 of JANHJO010003005.1, forward strand.
TATATACAGGTAAAAAGAATTCCTTTCTTCTAATGGTTCTGCCTTAGCTTGTGTATCACTCAGTTGTGACAGGCATCAGGCATTACTGTTTGTTGACTGACAGCCTGTAGTGCTAGCCCAGAAAACCAGCCTGTTGTTTAGAGGAAAGCTTACAGATACAATAGGTCTATTTCGTTTCTTTATGGCATACTAAGATAATGCCATATGCACCCATATCTGATTAACTGAACATGTAGGTGTCAAAGCCTACATATAAGTTACTACTCCTGTGTTTTAGCAGTTGGTCTCTTTTCCCTGCTTCTACAGGCTATCCTGCTTCTATAAGCAAATGACTATTTGGACATATTTGTTGGCCTTAAAAAGTCCCTGATCTATATTGGAATAATAATCCTCTCTATCTTACATTACAGTACACTAAATCATAATGTAGTTTAGTTGCTTTTGTTTTACATAAATATCATGCCCAACTATTGCTTTACAGTTTAGCATTGAAAGAAGCCTTCTAAAAATTGGTTAATTCTTTTCAGTAACTCTAGAAAGCATGTTAATAGTGAGGGATACTGGAAGTTTTAATTAAGCAACTCTGACAGTGTTATTCCTTGCTCTTTTTTGGTTTAGCAGTTTGTATAAACCCAGTCATTGTGGTTTATTTAGCAGGCAAATATTGGCTCAGTGTAACATTCCAAGTCAGCCACTATTTCTCTGCCTTTTATTAAATATGCTGATCAAAGTATTTTCAATAAATACTCAAGAGCACAAATAATGTATTTTCAATAAAAAGCTGAAAGTGCACATCTTCCATTAAAACCAACCTTGATTCATCTTGTCCTGATTGAGCAAAGCCTTCTTTCGCATTTTTACATCCTTTGGCATAGTCTAGGAAAAGTATCCCAGGAAAACCTCAAAGACAAAAGTCACATTTATCCAGCCACAAGTAAAAGACATTTGCTTTTCCTATAACCTTTTAGCCCTATTAAAAGATCACTGGCATGCATCCATAACAGAAAGTACTCTTAAAGCTCCAGTCTAGACATTATCTTATCTAAAAGCCTCTTAGGTCATTATATATTCAGAGGCATTATCCAAATTTTTGTTGGCTCTTCAGATATATTAGTCTGATTATTTTATTACAGCATCTCATTGATCACAGTATAAAAATACAAGGACTACCTAATGGCTTCAAGCTACAGTGATGTAACCAAGTGTTCCATCTGTGATCAAAGGGCAAAGAAAACTAGCCATATTTGCTAGGGAGACAACACATTCATTCAAAATAATACCAGGATCTTTATTTAGAACAATGAAGGCAGGAAAGAAAATATAACTAATTCAAGAATACATGAATTCCATTCATTACATTTCTTATAACCATGAGAGAATCATAAAATGTAAGAGTTGAAATAGATCAAGCAAATCTGCCCAGGACTGCTTTTCAAACTGAAATGGGCAGCATATAAATTTAATACATAAATAAACAATAAACATAGTCTCTGAACACTTACATTGTAAACAAATGGTTATAAGTTGAGGACTACCTATACTAATAATACTACATATAGCAGGGTGTCCAATCTTGGCAACTTTAAGACCTATGAACGTCAACTCCCAGAATTCTCCAGTCAGCTATGCTGGTTGGGGAAATTCTGGGAGTTGAAGTCTACAAGTATTAAAGTTGCTAAGGAAGGGGGGGAAAGTTTTGGTATTCCGCATATACAGTTAGAGATTATGCAGAGTACACACACACACACACGCATGCACACACACACACACCAGATAAAGACTTCCTCAACTTCTAGCTTTCTTGAAAGAAGCACCATAGCTGGTTGCCACTCCTGTAGGAGATGACCAGGCTGAGCCTGAGGAAGGGGTCAAACACATCATCAGTCATGAGTCTCTTCAGGCCCACAAGAGATCTAAATCCAGCCCACCTTGAATTCCTTAACTCCTCTTAACTTCCCTTGACCATTAGTAGTTCAGATTCTTGTAGAGAACATATGCTTACAATAAATTTTTATACACATTTGAACTGTTTGGATCTCCTTATTTCCCCGCTGCTTGACAATTCCTTTCTTACGTCCACATAGAGAAATACACTGGATTTCTTAGAGGAAGCTGAAGGAGAAAAAGGCAGAAAAAGTTTTTTTAAGAAACAAAGGTGTTTCAAAATTCAAGAAGCATCGAGCAATATAGAAAAACAGATACTCCATAAGATACATCAAAGAGTTTTAATGGGCGAGCCATACATTATGCTTTCACGTGGTATATAAGATTACGGTATATTAATGCATGCAGTAGAAATTCCTCTCCCTCCCTCCCTCCCTCCCTCCCTCCTCTCCTTGGGCAAATTACAAGTACAGACAGGACGCATATACACAAGAAGCGACATACAAGCGTATCTTTAGAACACATATAATCTAAATTAGCATATAATCTAAAAACTGCAAATTTGGCCAGAAAAAGGTGAATTGCTCTGCAGACAGGATTAACAGAAAAATCAACCGTTTCCTTGAGCTTTTAAAGGAATACTATAAAGAAGGGACCTCCCTCCTTTCCTCATCTCACTGCTGATGCAATCTTTGTGAAAATGGATATTCACCTCTTTTTTCCTCTAAGAAAATGACAGACTTGAAATATAGTGTGAGAATGAAATGATAAGGCTACATTGGAGCTACAAACTCCGTGTACAGAAGGGCTAGGCTGTTGACAGTCTGAAGGAGGGTGCAAAAGGACTTCTTTTTAG
>JANHJO010003005.1:130979-146403 GCA_032468235.1 Pseudoxyrhopus heterurus
GAGGGACCAGCTTCTGTTGGCAAGCTGTCAACAAGTGATTCCTCCCTTGGCTCCGACATGGCCTCTCCTTCTGAGTCGGAATCACTTGCCAAATCCGCCTCGCGCTGCGGAACCACAACAATAACAGCTTTCGAAGGGACCTTGGAGGTCCTTCTAGACCAACCCGCTGCTGACGCAGAAAATCCTATAACTATTTTAGAAAAATGGTTTGTCCAGTCTCTTAAAAAATTAAGAGTCAGGGTGGAGCGGGGGTTAAAAAATGCAGCATTGCGGGCTGACTCTGCCCACAGCCCGGAGTTCGATCCTGATGGGGCTCAAGGCTGACTCAGCCTTCCATCCTTCTGAGGTCGGTAAAACGAGGACCCAGATGGTTGGGAGCAAGAAGAAGAGATCGTTGCGGATTCCGAACATCTCGGAGCTAACCCCAAATGGTGAGGACCAACCCTCCTGGGCGGAAAAGGAACCCTTTCTCCTTACCCTCGATGCCACCAGCTGCAAGGCTGGGACCACGGCTGTATGAACGAGGTTCCCGTTCACCACCAACCGGATCTCGATGGAGTCGGTAGTGAAGGCCAAGATGTAAGGAAAGGCGCAAACTGTAGGAGAGAGGAAAAGAGGTCCTTAATGAAGAAGGCAACCCAGACGCCGCTCAGGCCCAGAAGGCGACAGGGCATTCCTCAAACTCTCCAGATGTGCTCCTGGAAAGTCAATCGCCACTTGGTTTTCTTACCGATCGCGTACGGAACTTGGTTCCAGCTGAAATGGTAGTCTGAGGCCAGGGGCTGGACCAGAGCTGTGCCCCCGTTGAAGGGGCACACCTTGCGGTAATAGCAAACATCTGCAACAACAACAGAAAGAAAGAAACAACGGTGGAAGAAGAGGAAGAAGAAGAAGAAAATTGGCATAAAAACAGATGGAGGTCAATTTTTTTTTTTTTTCAGAGCAACAGTTTGGATCTTGGAGAGCCTGCGGTGGGAAACATATTAGGGGAGGACCATGTGGGGATTTTCCACTCTGACAGCTGGAGGGAGATGGCCATGTGAATGCATCCTTATCTGGTTTTGAGGACAGCCGTTACCAAAACATCTTCACACCTGTGGATTGGCTGAATCTGCATAAGCCTGAAGGGAGGGGTCTCTACTGCTTTAACTCTAACTGTTTTGCCTAAGGGAATTCAGAAACTGCTTTGACTAAGGGAATTCAGAAACTGCTTTCACTAACTGCTCAATAAACGTTTCCTTTCGAAATACTTCGTTTCGAGAGTTCTTCACGTTCTTAAGTTAGGAGGAGAGGCAGATCCTTACAACAGTGGTGCATGTTGTGGTTGTTGAAGTTTTTCCTTGTCGGGAAGGGGGTACCCCTCCAACCGTCTCTGCTCCTCCTCCTCACAAAAGGGCCATTCAAATTGGCAAAAAGGAGAGGCCGGCAGATAAGTCACCACCGAGGCCAAATTTTATGACGTTAAGCGAGAACTTTGTGACTTTAGAAATTCTACGACTTTCCTTGCCCCGTTGGTTAAGTGAACCACTGCCGTTGTTCGATTAGTAACACGGTCATGAAGGGAATCTGGTTTGCCCCGTGGACTTGGCTGGTCAGAAGGTCGCAAAAGCGGATCGCGTGACCCCGGGATGCTACGACCGTCATAAGACCGTCAGCCTCTTGCCCGCGACAATCTGGGTTCTCATTTTACCGACCTCGTAAGGATGGAAAGGCTGAGTCGACCTTGAGCCTGGTGGGATTCGAGCTGCTAAATTGCAGGCAGCTGGGAGCTGAATACTTAATTACTTAAGTACACCATTCTTAATCTCTGCACCACACAAGGCTCTAATCCATTGCCTTGAGGCTAAGCCAGGAGAGGTGAGTTTATGGAGATTCTCAGCCATCCAGGTCATGGTTGTCCCAAAGGTGCTTTTTCAAAAGGCAGCTGGACTTTGTTTTTCCTTGAAGACATTTCACTTCTCATCCAAGAATCTTCCAAGACCAGGAGAGGTGTAGTAGCTAAAATTCTGAAAATCTCATTTGAATGAAAATTAACCCTTTATGTTTATTAAGTATAATATGGTGTGTTGTGGAGACATTTCTGATACGCATATATAATATTATTTCAAAACGCTTATTTTGAAGGAACTGATTCTGTAATTCGTTCACCAAAGGAAATAATTTCAAGATGATAGTTTCAGTATCTTCATCTATCATGACTGTGCCATGCTCAGGACATAATAAAACCCAAAGCAGATAGTAATGCCATTAAATACAGCATTGTCTGGGGTGAGACAAGTGTGGGTTGAAGATAACTGGCCCTGTGGCCTTCCCTCTGTCTTTCAAGGGAAAAGACCATGCAAAATGGAAGGACTGACCAGCCTACCCCTTCTTCTTGCTGTAGGAAATTACAGTTGAGGCTCTTCACTGAAGGTTGTGCCTATTTCAACGGTATCTGTGTTTCCTGTTGATTAGCATTAGAGGACATTCCCTTTCCCAACATGTGTAATGCAGCCATATACATTATTTCAGACACTCAGCTGGTAGCCATCCTATAATGAAGGATCAGATAATAACAGAAAAAGAATAAGAAAAAGTAATAAGTAACAAGAGAAAGGTATAGGTACAAAAGCATAATCAGAATAACAGAATAACAGAGTTTGATGAGACGTTGCAGGTCTTCTAGTCCAACCCCTGCTCATACAGAAAACCCTATACCATTTCAGACAAATGGTTGTCCAATCTCTTCTTAAAAACTTCCAGTGTTGGAGCACCCACAACTTCTGTAGACAAGTTGTTCCACCGATTAATTGTTCTAATTGTTGGGAAATTTCTCCTTATAAGATAGGTAGTTGTTGTATGATGGTGTTAAAGTGTCATCATAGGATGTAAGCTGTTTGTGCTCCAGTTCTTTTGGGATTGCACCCAAGGCATCTATTTTCTCATACCGTTGTTTGTAGTCAATTTGTGCGATTTTCTTGCAGTACCTAACTAGGTAGTCTACTTTGCACAGAAGCATTTGTTTCTGTTCTTCTCTTTTCAGGTCATGAAATTCTTGGTTCCTAGATGTGTTTTATAAGTGGCGAAATCCATGTTATTCAGAAGTTTTTTTGGTTGTTCAGGTGTGCATGTTTTTTCTAGAATTAATGTAAGAGAATCTGGGTGATATCATAAAAAACCCTCTGTTGATGAAATCTCTTTGGGGGAGGCGGAAGTAGCATAAAAGTCGTCTTCTCCATTTTCTTAAAATTATCCATCCTTTCAGCACAAATTTTGAGTATCCAATAAGAATGGTAGAAAAAAAAAGAAAATTATCTGCTTGATTAGTACCTATCCTTCCATTCCCCCACCATCACAACCGATGAATTTTCTTGAATGAGAAGCGAAACATTTTCTTCTTTTTCCTCAAGGAAGAAACAGTCTAACTGCCTTTTGAGGCACCTGCTTGATCATGGTTTTCATTTGTGAAAAAGATGACAAATAGATATCGTGGCCGTTAAAGTCTGTATACAGAAAAGAAAACTACAAATTCTATATAATGTTCATACTGCCGTGTTTTGGAAATTGAACTAACTTCAGATGCTTGAGTCATGTGGATAGAAAGGAAGTTATACATCTTAAAACTCTAGATAAGATGAATCACTGGCAAAATGTAATTATCTGGCTGCTGGTTCTCTGAGGTTTTATGAATGAGAACTTCACACCTGACAAAACTGTTGGGTTTCTTTTTCTTTATTTAGGCTCTGGTCAAAATTTTCTAAAAATGGTCATCATCTCCCAGTCTGCTCCACAATCTAACCCCACATTTTTTAGAGTTGGGTTATAGCTAAAGCAACAATAAGAAAGAGAGAGAATAATTTGATTAATGGTGCACTACACCTGTTTTTCAGGCAGATGTGAATGTTTTCTATATATTATGGGAATAAATAGTATTTGGGAGGCTGAGGATAAAGAGTGTCCTTATATTTTTGTCAAAAATGCCCTGTGGGATGTTCTCTGAACCCAACAGCAAGTTCTCCATCTCTATATAAGATGAATATGTTTTAGGAGTTCAGTATTAGTTTATCAAATACATTTTTCTAACATAGTAAATCCTTTGGAATACTCTTGAAAGGAACATATAAATTCTGAGATCAGATTTAACTATTGTTACAGTCTAAGCTTTTACAGTGGTCCTTTTCCCAAACATAATTAACTGGCTCTAATTTAGGTAATTATTTTTTCTATGGTTCATAGGTGCAAAGGCTACATATTAGTTTTCATTATACTGTACATATCTAGCAGTAGTGATACAAAACTTTTGCAAAGCTCTTCTCTCAAATGCCTTGCACAGTTTCTATATGGATACATGTATTGCCTTTGGAGTACACTCTCAAAAAAATGAGCACGCTTTTGTTTTCTTTCCAGCTTTCTAGAATTTTGAAGAATTTTTGCCTTCTGACATTTTTGGAAGGTTCCAAGCTTTTGGGGGGGGGGGGGCAGTTAGCTATTTTTCAGGATTTAGTTTTATCTTCTTTGAATAAATCTATATTGGAATATTGAGTTGCTAAATCTCCTTTCCTGGTCCTCTATCCTCTTAAAGATGTGTTGCACTGAAATAGCTTGCTGGAAGATTAAGAAATACTGCTAGCCAATATGGTAACTCTGAAATTATATCACTTTTCTCAGACTTCTACGGTTTCAGAACTTTCTTATATTCCTTTTCCGCACTGCTGTAACCATTTTATAAGCTCTTATACTTGTTCAGCAACCTACCTGTCACCTATACATGATTTACTGTTGTGAAAGAGTAAATCTACCAAAATATGCTTTAAGAAAAATAAGTACTTTCCATTTGAAAGTATACTGAGCACCTGCTGCTCATGGCTCATAGTTGTTTAGAAAAATATGTGATCCCTGAAGAACATCAATGTACATCTATTTTCTGGTTGAAGCACTCCACTTTCAAAGCTACAGTGTTTTTTCCCTTGAATGAACTTCCTTCTTCATACTTCTTTCTTTGCAGCTGCTGAGGGGGAAAAATGGCTCTTTATTGAAATGTGCAAGGTTTTTTTTCCCCTCTCATTGAACCAAGGCAATTAAAAAAAACAGTTGCTGTTGAACTCTAAATTTGAATTAACCGATTCAACTGATTAACTAGAAGGATCTATGAAATATATATATTTCGTACACACCAGAAATACACACACACACACACACACACACACACACACACACACACAAAAACTACACAGACATATTTACATGCGCACATTTGTGTCTATATTCTGCATATGGGTGTTCTGTGTATCTTGTCTTTAGGATAACTTGTCAGATTTAAGGCTTATTTAAAATGAAAGAAAGCCAAAGCAATTTTCTTTATTCCGTTTCGGTCTCCTAAGGCCTCTTTCCCCCCGGTGAGCTCATAGCAACAGGGGGGTTTAGGAGAATTCAGCTTTCTGCAAATTAATGTCTCGCATCATGAAAATTCAGGACTCCCCTTCCCCCTCACCTTGAAAAGTAATACAGTGAGTGTGAGTATTATTTCTTGCCAGCGGGTGGAAGATGAATGATTTTGTCACAGTTTTCCTGCTTGATGAGCAGTGTCCTGAGGGTCAGGCTTAAGTCTGTGTCACTATGCTACTCATTACTCTTGAGCTAAATAAGGGCTGATTGGATCTAAATTGCCTAGCACATGGGCCGCAGATGAGCTCAGTGAGTAGGGGATGCCTGCTATTCAGACTGGGAGTAACCCCGGTGTGCAAATATGCTTCATTCGAACACACCGTGGGAGAACTGAGGAGAACGGGAGGCTACTCACTGCTACCAGCAAAAGAAATCGAAATGTAAAAGGGGGGGGGGACTCTTTGATGCTGCAGTGTTAGAATTTGAAATGTAGGAAGTGACAGGTTGATGGTACTTATTAGCTTTGGTCGGATTAGAGAACAGTCATCTGGCTTGTATAATGATAGAAGCAATCTCTAACTATCCGGGCTGCAGCTGCTGACAGGATTGATGCTACGTCCTACCATTTGCTTTAATGGTGCCGATGGGAGTGGCCTGGGCACATTGGTCATGATTTGGCAGTATTATTCACGGTTTCAGTATTCCAAAATTAGGGATGGGAAAGAGAAAAATGATTTTTTTTCTTTAATAAAAAAAACAGATTGGGAGATACATGAAATAGCTACAGGCAGTCCTCGACTTACAACCACAATTGAGCCCAGAATTTATGTTGCTAAATGAGAAATTTGTTGAATGAGTTTTGCTCCATTTTACAACTTTTCTTGCCCCAGTTGTTAAGTGAACCATTGCCGTTGTTCAATTAGTAACACGGTTGTTAAGTGAATCCAGCTTTCACAACTTTGCTTGTTAGAAGGCCGTAAAAGGTGATCACATGACCCCGGGACACTGCAAGCATCATAAATGTGAACCAATTGCCAAGCATCTGAATGTAAATTGTGTTAACAAGAGGATGCTGCAATGGTCATAGGTGTGAAAAATGGTCATTAGTCACTTTTTTCCACTGCCGTTGTAACTTCGAACGGTCACTAAATGAACTGTTGTAGGTCAAGAACTACCTGTGTGTGTAGGATGAAATAGCATTTTTGTTGTGAAATATATGATGGGTTAAGATACTCTGTCATAGAGTTATTTAAAAGTTCAGCTTGTTTTCTTTTCTTTTGGGAGCGGATCTTATTTCATCCCCTCAGGTATACATTTGGCAGTTCTGAAACTACGATATCAGTGAATTCATTTGCATCAAAGTCCTCAGAATAAATACTTTGAGATCCTCCAAAATTGGAACTAAGCAATATAATTTCTCTTCTTCCTCATTCTCTCATGAGCTCTTTGGCACCAATCTTCTGCATTTTAGACCCTTTTCCTGAAATCTCATTTGGATTTTTTTTTTTTTAAAAAAATCTTCTCATGCTGATTGGCTCCCTTTAAAAAAATCTGCACATGGGCATAGGGCTTGTTTTTCTATAAATACTGGTTTATTTCCTAAATTATTTTTTATAAATATTGTAGCATATAACAGCCTCCTTTGTGCTTTACAGCTGGACTGAACTTCAAGTCTATCATTCCCAACCAGGATGAGCTTTGGGAATGGAGGTTCAGCTCCTCTGGAGGGTATCAGGTTGGGTAAAAATGGGATCAGCGGCATGCGAGCAACAAGTTATGAACTATATGGAAATGAATTAATAAGTGGCCTTGGATTCTTTGTCTCCCAAGCAGCTGGGAATTGGGAGATTGGGTTGCTGTGAAAGCTAAGGAATAAGCAAGAAGTGCAGAGTTACAGGTTTCTTCCTACAACATGTGGGTCCACTTGAAGCTTAGCCTAGAAGTTTAACGTGGAACAGGTTGTTTGTCTCAAAACTTTAACTTTTTTCTATACCCAAGCAAACCATTTTTGTATCTGTACCTGTACATTTTTTCTCTTTTCTTTTTCTAGATATCGTACCTTATCATTCATTTTTTAATTATTTTTATTAGTTTATAATATAGCCTACAAAGAAAATACAAAAGAAAATAGGGAAGAAAATAGGGAAGAGAAAAGTGAGAGAAAGAAAAGGGGGGAAGGAAAAAAAAAGGCATTGACTTCCGACTCCCTTTGATGCATTAGAATAAGGAATTAACATCAAACCTCAACGTGCCTTATCATTCAATTGTTTTTCCTTTCTTTTCTTTTCTCTGTGCAGCTACCTCTTCCTCTTAAACAATTTCTTTTTCCTTTTTTGTTATTACTTCTGGAAAGAGGGAAAATGTGGATACGTGTGTCTGTGGGGGATCCTTGTATATTTTTGTGTGAGAGAATGGTATGTGCAAGAAATCAATTGGTATATGCAGACGGGCATCAATTAACTTTGTAAACAGAATATCGTAAAGACAATTGACTTTAGTCAATAATTTAATTAGTATCAATTTATGATTTCCCTAACCCTCTTTTTGAAGTGTGGCTTCCAGCATGGGTTTATTGTGCTGGGTGGTTGGATTTCTAGATTTGAGTTCAACAGGCAATCCTAATTTAAGGAAAATGGATATTGTGCAGCTTTTGTGTGCATGCAGACATGTGTATTAAATATTTCTCTCAAGTCTTCCTTAGAGGGGATTGTCATCATTAATTTCTTATCTTCCTTTCAGGTAAGTATGATCATGGTTCATGCTTCTTCTCTGCATCTTCTCTTCTTCTCCTCATCTTCCCAGGGAATAATTTTGTACAGGTAGTTCTTGATTTACAACCACAATTGAACCCAAAATTTCTGTTTTTAAGTGAGACATTTGTTAAGTTAGTTTCACCCCATTTTATGATCTTTCTTGCCACAATTGTTAAGTGAATCACTGCAGCTGTTCAGTTAGTAACAAGGTTGTAACTGAATCTGGCTTCTCCACTGCCTTTCTTATCAGAAAGTCTCAAAAAGTGATCACATGATCCCAGAAAACTGCAACCATCTTAGATACGAGTCAGTTGCTAAGCATTTGAATTTGGATCATGTGACCATGTGGCTGCTGCAATGGTCGTAAGTGTGAAAAATGGTCATTAGTCACTTTTTTCAGTGCCGTTGTAACTTTGAATGGTCACTAAACAAATTGTTGTAAGTCGAGGACTACCTGTATTTCAATCAGTGGGGACCACATAATCAACTACTGTAATTGTAGGACCTCCTAGTGCAAATATTATGTTATATGTGTAACGAAAACTTTATGAGTTAATAGGGCTTATGTTTATATCAGTTCTTGCTTAAACATTGAAGTCTAGAATTTGGGCTAGTAACTGCACTTGATTGTAATATGCAGTGTCCAAGTAATCTTTATGTTGAATCCCAAGAATGTGTGACAGGTAAGTGAATCTACAAAAAAATTCAAATGTTTAGATCAAAATAAGTAGATCAGGTCAGATTTGATATTTATGAAGATTTTATTAATGATTCATGAATACAGAAATGGAGCCAGTGTACAGAAATGAATTCTGTAGTTCAGACTGATGCTGAGCAGATCAGTTACGTTAATAAAGAAATTTGATTTCTTTTTAATTTTTAAATAAGTTTATATCAGTACTTATAATCCTTCACTTAATAAAAATATATCCTGTTTTTGACCCCAAAAAGATCACCAAAGTTTATAGTCCAAACACACCCAAATATGTATGTAAAAAAAGAAAATATAATGAAAACACAAATAAAAACTGAAAAGAATAAAAAACTGATCATCAGAAGGAAGAAAAATTCAATAACTCCTTCCACATTTCCCCCATAGAAAAGAAGAGTTTCATTGCTTGGAAGTGGATAATAGTTAAGCAAAGGGCCAGATTGTTTTTCAGCATTGCTCACAAGGTTACTTCATTAGCAAAACTCAGTATTTCTTTCTTTTGCCTTAAAAGAAATAAAATCTTCCTCAGTGTTGTTTTTGCTTTTAAAATTCCCTTTTTATCTGTTTATATAAGCAATTTTTTCCCCATATCTCTGCTTTAGGAACATGGCAGAGAAATGCAGTTGACAGCATGGTCATTGTTACCTTTTCAATTCCACATGGGTGGAAGGCTGCATTTCATTTCATTAGAGTTCATTACAAAAAAGCACCTTTTTCCTGTTGTATTGTTGTGCCATACTGAACCTCTGGAATTTTTAATGACTCCAGCCACCTTTTAGAAGGTCAGAAGATTGAGTGATTGGTACTGCTTTAATAAAACTTCCCCCCCCCCCCTAAATAAGAACTGTTCTGGAAAGTCCTTAGCAGCTCCATCTCCATGTAAATGAACACTGTAAATTGTGCAGTGAGAATGAGGGTGGAAAGGAATTAAAATAATTCCAATAAATGGTTTAATTTATGCCTCAGCAGTTAAGCATGCTCCTGGTTAACAGAAATACCCTTCGGCTACACAGGATTTTGGAGGGTTGTAGGGCACTCATTTGCACATAAATAGCCATTAACTGATAAATTCCCAAAGGTCTCCTGTTGCATGCTAGTGGTTTTGACCTACTTAGCTAGCTTAAATTTGTTTTACAGAATTATTATAATTCTATCCTTGGCACTTAAACTTTGTGATTAATGCATGCCTCACAATACAATTAAACTATAATTACACAGATTTACAGTTTGCTATCATGGTGTTATTGTTATTACAAAAGAGCTGGGTTTGGCAAATATTAGAAGAATTAGGGTTCTGATACCCATCGCTTTGCAGTTATTAAGTGATTATGTTAAATGGGACTCCTTTACTTCCAAAGGAGAAGTGGGCAAGAGGTGAAACATTAACATATCAGACAGCTTTAAAGTGATAGTGCAGAAGCTATAAAGTAATTTCTGTCACATAGCTAAATTGAATTGGATGTTACTGTGTCTCTTCAAACCAGAGAGAAAAAGACACAATGTTGAATTTCATGACTTTAGATCATTGTGTGAAGGAGTTTGAATTTAGACATTAGGTTAGCTGGGATGGTTATTTTGAGCCATGTTGTAGTGAAGCTTTTAGAGTTGCCTAAGGAAGCACCTGCCAACCCTCAGTTGAATCCTGTGGTGGACCTATTCAAACAAGAGCTCTGATCCACTCACTGCTAAATCAGATTGAAGAACAATCTGAATTCTTCTGGCTGCATTCAGCCCAAATATACCAGGGGGGTAGATTAAGATTAATGAGAAGGGCATGTTTGCTATAGCTGTCTACAGTGGGTCAGTGGCAATTTGCAGCATCTGTAATACACATCTGACCTGACCTCTCTGCCCTTTAATACGTGTCTGGCCTGCATGGCTGCTTTGTGACAGCATATGGAAATTGATATAGACATGAAGTAGCATTTGCCTCTCACTCTTTTGAATATCGTGCCACATACTTGGATTGTTCAGCATAACTACGATTATAATTCTACCAGCAAGATTTTTCACTTTGATTTGTTCGACTTACTGCCTGCATTTATGGGAGGAAATGTTAAGAAGAAGAAAACTGCTTTATTGTTATTGAAATGATTTTGTGCTTACTTGGGATTGTCAGATTATGATCTCCAGATCTCTTTTACTAAGTATGAAAGCACATATAATGGTGGCATTAACTATCCATTCATATGCACACATGCTGTAGAGTTAAGAGGACAGAAAAGATGGGACAAGCTACAACTATGGGAATATTGATAGTTATTCAGCCACGTGGGAAATGTGGAGAAATTTTAGTCCTAGTTTTAAAAAAATAGAGTCAAGCTAATATGATGTGAACCAGATATTTGATTTTCTTGGCAACAGTACATATGTGATTTGTCTTTTTTTTTTAAACTTTTAAGTCTAGATTACAAGTTTCAGATTTACCAAATTTCTAACCAGGTCTGATATCTCTTTGTTTATTAAAAATATGTCAAAGCCAACTAGATACAGCCATGTGCTGTGGTCTACAGTAGTGATCCCCAACCTTTCCAGCTTGGCGGCCTGGCGTGTGTAACCATGTGTGCCCTCCACTCATGCAAACAGAGAGAGGGGAGGAGGGAGGGAGGGGAAGAGAGAAAGAGAGATCTCAAAAATACTGCAGTGTGTACCAATACTCCTTGGGTTACAATGGCAATTGGGACCAGTATTGCCATTAGTAAGTATTGTAGTTGTAAAGTGCAGTGTCAAATTACTGCATCGCTTAACAACAGCAATCCAAGCAGTCCTAGTTGCCATTGTAATCCCAAGACATGCAGGTCATTAAGCAGGAAGCAGCAGGAATCCCAGGTAAAGAGTGTTGGGGTACCACAGAGGGGTGGAGGAGGCCCTGATTGGCCCAACATTGCCTGTACATGGGTTGGGGGGGGAGGTGCTATAGTATAGCAGCCAAGGGAAAGAGGACATTTGTTTGTACAAGTGCAGGAAGGCTGAGGGATGGAGGGAGACTGCAGTGTGTGGAAGAAGAAAACCAGGGGAGAATTTACCAGAGTGACGTGGCTTTTCTTGGCAGCTTCCCCATTGACTTTGTTTGTAGAAAGCTGGCAGCAAAGGTCACAAATGGTGATCACGTGACCATGGGACACTTGCCAAGTGCCTCAATTGCAATTATTTGACATCGGGGATACTAGAATGGGCAGAACTTTGAGGATCACTTCAAGGACCGGTCTTATCACTTCTTCAGCACCATTGCACCTTTGAATAGTTTCTGGATGAGAGGTCAGTAAGCGACCTGTCAATTAATGGTTCATCCTGAACTGCAAGCAAGAATAAAAAGCGCTAACCGAAAGAGGAAACGGTCCCCATGTAAGATCAAGTTTCCAGAACTAACCCAGTAATAGGTTGCCCTCCCGTAAATAGAAAATAGCCTGCAATAATAAGAGTACTAATAAATTCTGCAATCCATTGATTTCTCTGGCTCAGTTCAAGCTATATGCAAACTTTCACAAAGAGAGAGAGAGAGAGAGAGGAATTTATGATACATTTGTCACATCCAGCCAGCAGTGCTGCTGTTAATACATCTGCTTGCTTGGTGGTTTTCCTTGATCCTGTGGAGTGAAAGGACAGGAGGATCAGCTCAGGTCTAAATGAGATTACAGCTAGTTCGACAGCTTATCTGGTCTAATGCCAACTAGTGTGGCTTTGCACATCCTAAGGGGTTTACAACAGAAACTGTTTATTGGGTATCATCAGTTTACTCAACACAAGCAGGCTAATCCTCCTCAGTCTCAGCATGTTGCAAAATTGTGTGTGAGTCCAAACCAAAAGCAAGTATAGCCAGAGGCTTGAGAGCCCATTGTCTTGCTTTGTATTGATTTCCCCATCCTTCCTTTCAGATTCATTCAAAGTCAGTAAAAATAAAACCAATAAACAACCCTATCACAAGCAAAAGGTTAATCTGACCTAAAAATCTGACAAAAGCATCCATTAACCCTAAAAAAAGATGGTAGATTTTCTTAGCAATTCCAAGTTTTCTTTGCAATTGCACTTACCCGAAATTCCAGGAAGCATCTTCAAAACAAAACAAAACAAAAGCCTTAAAGCACAGAATAATGAAATGGCATATGGTGTCTTATCCAACAGCAAGTACCATTTTCAGTGCACTGCAGCGTTTGTACTAGTAGACCAGCTACTAATTTGCCTCAACTTAAAAACCTAGATGATCATTAGCTGTCGCAGCTGATTTCCTTCCCACTCCCTTTATATGTCATAATTATTTATATATATGGATTTTTGATGCTGCTGAAACTTGAAAATTAAATGACAATATAATGCCACTTTGTATAGTATTTGTGGTTCTCTCATATTTTCTATCTGACATGAAATTACTGTAAGTTCCCTCTGTAATGTAGCTCTTATTATTTCTAGCATGGTCAGAGGCTGATTCTCCAATATAAAAGACTCTTAATATCAGAAGATGAATCTCATCTTTGCAGCACAAACCCCATTCGTAAAAAACCAGGAGCTGAGCTGGTCTTGTTGGGCAAAGAGAACAACCAGTGATTGTTAGATTTCTGTGGAGATTCTTGGTCCTCCAGGTCATGGTTGTCCCAGAGGTGGTGGTGTTTCTTTTTTTTCAAAAGTCAATTGGACTTTCTTCATTTTTCCTTGAAGATGTTTCACTTCTGATCCAAGAAGCATCTTCAGTCCTTCAGAATGAGAAATGAAACAT
Source organism: Pseudoxyrhopus heterurus (assembly GCA_032468235.1). Taxonomy (NCBI): domain Eukaryota; kingdom Metazoa; phylum Chordata; class Lepidosauria; order Squamata; genus Pseudoxyrhopus; species Pseudoxyrhopus heterurus. Next base: position 144,520 of record JANHJO010003005.1, read on the forward strand.
CTTCGAGGAAAAACGAAGTCCAGTTGCCTTTTGAAAAAGCAAGTTTGGGGCTTCAGTACTAGATATATCTATGTAGCTAGCAACCCTACCCCACATTCCTTTTTAGATACTGCACCCTATTATTTTCCAGCATGGTTTGGTGGGAGGTGCTTTCATATCACCAGTGTTGAATGGCCCAATTTTGTGATATATATATATGATATATGGAATCTGTAGAAGAAGAACTTATTCACCTTTGACTGAAACTTTCAAACTAGTCTTGATCAGTACAATCAAAGAGTTAAAGCTTTTCTTGAATTTTATCACTTAATCTATGAGTAGATATGTCAAGTATTGGGATTGCTTTTCTCCGTAAATTCCCTCAGACACACATGTGTAAAAAAAAACATTAAAGAGAACATTTAAGTTTGTAATACCCTTTTTAGTGCAAGAAGTTAGTGATTCATTTGCATTAGTAAATTAACCAAAATATGCCATGTTTCTCTGTTACTTATAGGTAGAAATTATATACATTAGAATAACAGGTCCGTAACTTGAGATCATAGGTGCACACGTAGCCCATTGTCAAATCTTTATACATACATACATGATATACCTCCCAAATTATCACTAAATGTAATTTTTAATGTAACAGAATAAATATTTCAGAGCAAACATTGGGCAAACAGATTATCTATTGTATTCCTATGTATAAACATGCTATGTATTGATTTTTACAAATATTGGAGTGTTAAATCCAGACGTGTTTTAAGTGATAGACAAGCTGACAAGTTTTAGAGTAATGATGATGTGGAAATACATTCATGTTTATATACTCCTAAAAATCTAAGTTAGTCTAATATTTTAGATTCTGCAAATATTATGCTATTTTAAAGTATATTTCCAGACTGAATTATAGTATATACTGCTGAAACCTGTAATGTCTCTTTCATACATCTCTACTGAATATGTATCCTCTTAACTGCATGTTGAATGTGTTGTGACAAGCTGATAAGGTTTTTTTACATGGTATGTTAAGTTTTCTTATGCCAAGAATTTGCAAGAGGCAATATCAGTTAGTTGGCAAAGACATGTCACAATAATGCGTCTTTAATTTTCTGATCTCTGTTGGTTAGCTGAAGAGCTTAATACATATATATGTGAGTAGCAATTAAAGTTTTATACTTTTCATTATAAAAAACAGGCAGATGACAACAAAAGTAACCATTTGTCTGTGAATAAGATTCAAAGGGTTACATGTATGTTTGATGCATACACTAATATGTATGTATGTTTGGGTGCTTTAAGGGGCACAGCCCTTGAGCTTCTCACTAAAAGATAAAATAAAGTTTGCTTTGAATTAGATTCTTGATAATACTACAGATACTACCGTAGTATTTAGAGTAGTACATAGGTGAGTCACCCATTCAAACTAATAGCCTTGGCCCCTTCCAGTAATACCTAGGTCTTACTTTGCAGCACAGCTTGATTCTGTCCCTGAAGAACTTTTTGCAGCTTCTGATACTCCTTGAAAAACTACTCCTGAAAATGAGCCAATAATTCAAAATAGCATTTTGTATGACACTTTTGTATGACATTTTTGCGAAAAAATGCTTATGTAAATATTTATACATATGCAGCTACCTAGTGGTTTATTCTTTGCAAATTTTCCCATAGGGAAATAATATGCCATTTTTTTTAAAAAAAAATTAATATCTATCTACAGTATCTATATCTAATCTCTCTACTAGACGATAACCCGGCTTTGCCCGGGTATGTATGCCTTGAGCAAGGAATGCTGCAGCCTTTAATTCCCAGCGTTCTTTGCCTGATTTGCATGCCTTGCCTCTATTGGCTGGATTGGCCGTTGCTGCCTCGGTGGCTGCAGAGGCCTTTGCACATGTG
>JANHJO010003006.1:104282-116800 GCA_032468235.1 Pseudoxyrhopus heterurus
AGGGCAAAAAACGGGCATCCTGAAGGCTCTAGAAGGCCGGAAACAGGCACGTTTCCAGCCTCCAGAGTCCGGGGAAGGCCGTTTTTGCCCTCCCAGAGGCTTGAGGAAAGCCTCCAGAGCCTGGGGAGGGTGAAAACAGCCCCCCACCATGGTGCAGGAGGCCGACTAGGCCAAGCCCACCATGGCCACACCCAGCCAGCAACCAGGCAGAGAACCGGTTGCTAAAATTTTTGGAGCCCACCCTTGGATTTTCTTTAGTTTTAGGAGATCACATTTTAGGTCATACAGTATTTGTGCAGCGATTCTGAAAATTCAAAAGAGCTCAGAAAGTATCAAGCGCCCTTGTATGTGGCCGAAAATGAACAACTAATGCCTACATTTTTTGTTCCCTTACAGATCTCTCCAGCCTATTATCTCTGAAATGATACATTTGACACCAGACCACAAGCAGACTCTCAAACTCATCAGCCTGTCATATTTACTTGATTGCCCAAAGGGGCCATTAATTTTTATCTTGCTATATAAAGCATCTGTGTTTTGGCAAGCACCACCTTTAATCCTGATTGCTAAAGGGACTAAATCCAATTTATCAGGCAAGGTCATCCTCTGTAGGTACAATCTGCAGGACAACAGTATTTGGAAACAAGCCAAGGGATTGGTAACTTTGAACTGCTTTTACATTGCTCTCATCTCCAAGTAGATTTTAGCCATTTTCCAGCAAGCAATTTTCCAGGAGGAAAATTATATTGCTCTGGCTAGATGTATGCAGAATGTGAATAAGCATCCACCATCAAGACCAGTATCAAGGGTCAGGTCCTGTGCTATCTATTCTGAAATGGCCACTGATTGCCTAAAAGCTTTGAGGCCACTTTTTAATTTCACAAATTCACTCTTCAACTACCGTAGCTAGCAAACATGTTTCTCCTAAAAACAGCCAGGATTCTCAGGACATTCCAAACTGAAACTAAAGCTAAGTTTACACAAGGCAGAGTTAATCATATACCAAATGCACGGCACTGAAGATAAGTTCTTTAGGTAATTAATACATCCAAGCATCAACTTTAACCCAACATCAAATAAAACAATAAATGATTGCTGCCTGCATAGAATTCAGAAAAAAATGTAAATGTTACTATGAACAAACATCTAGCTAAAAATCCAAACGTTTAGAAGTCATAACTTGAAGATGACCCTCAATGAAGAAAATAAGAATATAAGTGGTCAACCAGAACCAAAAGAGATTCACTAGCTTACAATAGTAACTCATAATAGTCAGATACGTAAACATATTATGTGATAATTATATTTTTAAATTTGGAATCCAGTGTAATTTCCACCTTTATAGGAATGGAAATTGGAAAGGACAATCAATCAATCTGAAAGTCAAAATAATCAGAATTATAAAAAAATACAGCTAAATAAAAAAATATATAATAACTAGAGGGTTTTTTTTTATATTCAGACCACCCACTAGTGTAAACATTAGCTCCCACATGATCAAAAATAAACAATTGGATAAGGTTACTAAACAAGGTTCAAACAGATGAAAGTTACATCTCCCACCCAAAAGTGATTTGCTTCTAACCCTTTATGTAGGGTTAGAAAAAGAGACACAAAAAAATTAAGCATTGATTAAGCAGAGCTCAAATTTCACAGACACCAGTAGCTGGAATTCTTTCATAATAGCTTCATTGTTTTGCTACAATAAATCTACTTATCAGACTCCTTTTATTCTGGAAAATATTCCTGTAATGTTTTGCCTTGTTAGTTGAGACAAACCTGATAATTACCTCCTTTCCCAATTCAGGGAAAATACAGACATTAAGCTAAAGGGCAATGTGTTTGATTTTTTACTTAGCATGTATGAAAGTATCCATCATAGTTTACTATCACGTGTGATGTACTAGTCCACCATAATATGTGGTATATTTAACCAGTATCTTAGAGAGACTATATCTTATAGATTCTGACATCTAACAGTTAAAAAAAAATCAGATTAGGCGTTCATGTTAATTAAATTTATTCTTAGATCAGTTACAGGGTAGGGCTGAAAAGTGAACAAATTACATAGTCCCCAAGACAAAGCACCCATCTGTCCATCACTCCCTTGGACTAATACACTAGCAATGCAAAAGCATGTGAATTAAGTTTGCTTATGAATCTAATTTATAAAGTATACTCCAAAGTGAAACCACAGTCTTTAGCCAATAATCTGAAGGGGTAATAGTTGACTCTTATTACTCCCAGATGTACATTTCTTTACATGAAAGTTTACAATTTCTAAGGACATAGTCCAATATACTTTTAACTGAAGTCCCTCTGCTTTAAAATAACCATAGGGTATATTGCATTCACAGTCTGCCACCTGTACTGTATATATTGTAGATTCCAAGACACAGTAATATAATCTAAATAGATCCGTCAATGTCGATCAACATAAAATTCTCCAGTGTTTGGGGTCAACATGGCTGCTTAATCAATTGCTTCAAGCTAGTATATTTCATTCTCTTTGTTAAATATTAATGATATATGGTAGAATAGAAAATTTTTAATATGCTTGCCAAGGAAATGGCTGCTAAATAAACTTTGTCTAAACACATGATTCTTTATTCTTCAAAATTAACTGTAAAGCTTTCCAAATCAATAGAACTAAGTGATCTAAAACAATTGCATAGGCATATCCAGCTAGCAACCTTGTATTTACCTAAATATGTACATTAATTGCCAAAACCAGCGATTGTTCCTTCTTGTGCTGGCAATACTTTCCAGTTAATCTATCAGCGTTGGAAGGCCAAGTTAATTTTTAAGCAAGCCACAGTCTTTATGTAGGTATACACATTGTAGATGTCAAGCATTACCCATAACTACGATTATGCTGTGCTAGTCAGCTGTAGAAACCAGATGTAGTAGATGCCTGATGGGCAGGAGGCACCGATGATACAGCTAATGATTACTCATGCCTGGCTGATTTATTGAAGCAATAAAATTAAATCATACAGCACAAGGCCCATCCGCTATCACAGCCCACACCTGCTTACATGGAACAATGCCAACTCGCTGCTATCATCTCAGGGCAAAAGCAACATCTGTTGCAGACCACTTCTTCCCACAATTAATTCATCCATAGATGGAAGCATCACCCATCCTAGGAAGCTAATTACTACTTAAGTACGGTAGCCTGGAGATCTGGTCTTCTAAACCCGACAGGCTTGGAGAAGTAACTTCCACAGGACAGAAGCAGCAACTGAAAAAATCAGGAGGGAAGAGCAGTGTTTGCTTTGAACTGTGGCCATGCATATTATGATTATATACGGGTACCTCCACTTACATTTTGTATAAGAAATCTACAGATGTGTAGGTATCCTCTCTGGCAAGTATTTTCATCTTAACACCATTAATATCAGAAGCATTTCATGACTAAATACAAATTATTCATGTTGGAAACGGAAGATGTAGAATCCAAAGAAACAACCAGTAAACTACCAAGCACTACCAATCTTGCAATATTGCTATTCTGTGCTGACTTGGGCAATGGTATACATTCTAATCTCATGCTCCCCATTTTTTTCAAATTGAGATTTGTTTATAGAAATACACTTTTTTTAAAAAAAAATGGTGTGTGATATATGTATATCTTCAAAAAGTCTCAACAAAAATATCCAGCGTTGTGGTATAAATTAGCTACTGTTATAAATGGATGAATCCAACAATATTGCCACCTGGAGTTGTGGGAGCTCCATCACTGGAGGTTTTCAAAAATGCAGTAACTTCGTTATTTCATCAAATTATGACTTCTGCTTAAGAACATCTAAAACCCGATCAACCATCTTCTCTTTATTCAAACCAGTCTCCTGAAACTGACATTCCACAGGTTCTATTGAAGTATTGTCTTCAGAGTCATCATCTGAGTTCTGGCTCATGACACTCGCCACAATCTCCATCCCTATATATTAAAGATTTTTGTAAAAGACTAACTGGTTAGAGAGGAGCATGGGACATTATATTGCTGAAAAAGGACCTTGTCATTTAATCCCATCTTTGCATTAAAATCATCAGTAAATACATCTGTAAAGCTTGGAGATCTAGTTGTTTAATTCTAGAAAACAGAAATAAAATGATCCCCACCACTGTTACTTTTGGAAATATTTGTAGGAAATTGAAGTAAACAGAAGGAGAGTGATCAGATCAATTTTAGAAGATCAATAGCTGGGTGGTTGCAAAAAAAAAGAAGATAAAATATATGTATACAATGTAGCAAAGTCTAAGATAATCATTGAGTGTCCTTTGTTTTTTGTCTATTAAAATACTTACTGGTTAGATGTTAAGTTTAAAGATTTCAGAGGTAATGCAGTGTCCACCTTAAAGAATGTTAAAATATTGATCTGAATTTTACTTTTGACATTTAATGAAATGCCTTTTTTGCAAACATGTTGATTACTTATTCAGCGATGTTTTCAGTTATTTTTCAACTACATCCTACATTACCGTACCAAGAATTTTTAAGCTGGAACACTTTATTAGTTTACACAGAGACTAATGATATTTACAACTGCTTTAGGAACAAAGGGTTCCCCCACTAAGCACCTTATTTAATAAAATGCTTACCTTAAAGTGTTAGATATTGTTCAATTGTTCAGTTGCTTTCCAACGCTACACCTTGTACTTTGTTTTGTTACGTAGAAAGGCCCACCTGCTGAATGCCTCATTTTATGATAATTTTTCTCTTTTATATTCTTAATAATGGCACACAATCTATTATACAGAATTCAGCCTTTCTTCACATGGAAATTTAGGGCATTTATTGTATTTTACTTTGGATGCAATAAATTACAAGGTTCATTGCTTTTCATATTAAAGCTGTTCCTTAAATGCATTGAATTGAGCAGAAAAATAGCTCAACAACTCGTGTTTCAACTGAACTCATTGTTAATATAAATGAAAGCTTGAAGTAGAGTCAGCCTCCACACTTATCGTAATCTTGTTCTTCACTTCAACACTACAATGGAAAACCTATCAACTTGTCCAAGTGCAATTTTCTTGTAAGTGTTCCTTTCCTTCTCTAAAAGCTTGCCCACTACAGTCATCCAACGTATTTAACACACCATGGAGCTATCGTGTATTCTATTATTTTGCTCTAATATTCAATTGCACAATCACAAGTATTCAGGGCCTTTTCTTTTCTAACTACCTTAATTCTGTTGAGGGAGTTCCTATTCCCACTTTCGGCCATAATTCCACCACATTAATTTTGTTAACAAGAGCCATCTATTGATCTACAAAGTAACTTGCTGAAATGCACCCAATCCTGAATCGCTTGAGGCAGCATCCATTTTTCCTAGTGAAAACGCAATGCAAAACTTAACGCTAATACATCATTTATCCGAAACTTTCAAATTGCTGTAGAACATATTTGGAGGTAATTGCAAATCATGGCAATCCCATTTGGCAATGAGTGTCAGTTCAGTTTCTAAGTAACCAAGTTCTAATTTGATGTCATTTGCCTGTATTTCATCCTATTACTACAGGGATCCAATAGCTAAACCTCATTCACTTCTCAGATTCTTTCTTCTGCTTTATTTATGCTTTAATCATTAACACCGGCAATCAAAAATATAATTTTCTTTGTATATTTTGTATCATTAGAAATGGTATGGCATTTTACTAGTTTTTGTACAATAAATGTTTATATACACTTCTATTAATGGGGGTAAAAGTTTGTTCTCCGAGTTTGTGGGTTGGTTTCTGAACGTTTCGTTACCAGGTGAGATAACATCTTCAGCAGAGTTTAGGGGATGTCAGTGTTCTGTTTATAAGCGCTTCAAGTGTGGGTATGTCAAGTGAGGGTCTTATGACCCATCAACTGTGAGTCATCAGTGAGTCTTGTGATGGGTCTAGTGATGGGGAGGTTACCTCAGGTCACGGTCTTTGGGAGATGAACTGCTGGGGGGGAATTGCGTGGGTTGGTTGAGGGTCGGTGCTGTCTCTGGTTGGCTGTGTGGTTGATTTGGATACTGAGCGGTTCGTAGGCTAGTTGTAGGTCAATGTGTCTTTTGATGGAATTGCTTGTGGAGTGCCAGGCTTCAATAAACTCACGAGCGTGGCGGGTGGTAGTGTGGCCGATGATTTTTTGCATTGCTCCAACTGAACTGATGCTGTTTGGTGTCAGTGTGAGTAGAGATTAAAGGATTTGGGGTCGTGGTCAGAGGTGGTATTCAGCCAGTTCTGACAGGTTCGGGAGAACCGGTAGCGATAATTTTGATTGGATCGGAGAACCAGCAAATGCCACCTCTGATTGGCCAACTGCGTAGCCACGCCCACCAAGCCACGCCCACAGAACCGGTAGTTAAAAAGAATTTGAATCCCACACTGCTCCAGGTGTTTTTACGACTGGTTCTCTGCCCTAATGACTGGCTGGGTAGGTGTGGGTGGGGGGGATCATGTGACTTGAGTGGGAGTGAGTGACGTGGAGTTGGCTAGGCCCACCCAGGTTTTGTGGCTCCCGGTGTTTTCTTTTCTACAGGAAATGGGTCCAAATGGCTCTTTGAGTGTTTAAGGTTGCAGACTCCTGGGCTAACCCTTTGATAGATTCGCATGACGCATGGAGCAATATTTGATCAGATCAGCCAAAAACAAGAGTGGCCACAACTCTTTAATATTAATATTCTGTCTTAAGAGTCTCAACTATTGGGCAGATACTAATGATATCCACAGCCCAGCTACAGTATAACTTGGCATATTTTTTTTGAATACATTGGGCCTTAGATTCCACTGACACGGCGTATCTAATCATTATATTTGTTCTATGATCTTTATATTGTAACTAGGTGATAATTTCTAGTCTCAGAAATATTGCCCTAAAACAGGTGTTGAAAAAATGCTTCCTGTAACATAAAATAAGCATTCATTACCATGCTATGATTAACAAATATAAAAAATACATGTTTCATCTCCTGTTTATGTTGATGTATGAAGTGTTTTATGCCATGTGATAGGGAGCTAAAAAGTAACCGTTGAATCAATATGAAACACTATAGATGAAAAGAGAATTCTCCATTAAATCCTGCCTAGAGTTTTATGAAACTCAAAAACATCCTCTGCACCCTAAGAATTTTTTTTTTTGGGGGGGGGGGGGAGATTTAATTTTTTCAAAAGAAATATTCTTGAAGCAGTGAAACTTGGCTATAGTCAACAAGATGGCCACTTTTCAATCAACTCAAAAGCTAAAAGACATCCTCGGCCACAACAGAGAAAAAAATATTATATTTTAATGGCAGGGCAGAACATTTCTACCTTGGTAATAAAAGGCTCAAACAGATCTGTAACATTTTACATAGGTTTATAATCCAATTCTAGCACAGAATACAGTACTTACCAACATGAGATGCAACTAGATTACTGTGTAGAATGCATGCTGAGTGCTAAAACTGGGCCGGCATGTATTTTTAACATAAAAATATAAATTATTATTTTATATGAATGCATATATATATGCAGTTTCCATAGTATTTTTCCCCAAAAGGAAGAGGAAAATGCTTGTTTTTAACAACAACAAAAGATAAGAGACACTCATAAAGAAAGGACTTTTTCTTGTAAATTTATAAGGCAAACGTTTTATATAATAAATAGGATACAAGGGTAGGGAGGGATTTTGGTGGATTTCTTTTAAACATATACATGTACATTCAGACGGATTTTGTTATTTTCTTACTGAAATTATACAAATTTTCCTTTATTAAATTTCTTTTTTCTTCTTTTTTTTAAATATAGTCAGTGCTTTCAGTCTTTTTTTTTTTTTTTTTTTTGGCTGTTGACAAAACCTACAAAAATATCAATAAATTTTTAATTTTTTTTAAACAATCAAAGTGTGGTCAGGAAATATGGGTGGGGAGTACACAATAAAGTATTTTTTTAAAAAAAATTCTTCAAAAGAGCCAAGGAAGCTCTACTTTAACCTCAGTGGAAAGTTTCTTAATATTTATTTTCCTAAAATTAGAGATTTAGTATGGAAGGATCATTCATATGGATCAACAGTGATTTCTCAGCATTAAAAATATTAGTGGGGCAATCCTTAAGACAACACAGAGCCCAACTAATAGAGCGCTAATTATGATTTTTGGAGTTTCAATGCATTCTTCTTTAAAACACAATGCTAGATCCTCCTGATTTGCTACTTCATTGTTCTTCCCTTAATGGGTGTTCAATGAAGGAATCTACAGAACCACCTCCCTTTTTCCCCCTATATTGCCTTCTGGTGGTGGATTATTAAAAACGAAAACTTTATGAAGTTCCTCCTGGTTTTTGTTTTGGGTTTTTACTATTGCATTCCTGCCAAATGAATGTTTCAATGAAGGAGTCTAATTTCTTTTGATACACTGACTTCTGGTAGTAGATTATTAGAAATTGAAGCATACAAAATACCCTGGGAACTTGTTAAAAAAATTGCCTAAGCTACCCCTTTCCCCCTACTGCCAATGGTAAGACAAAAATAAAAGTATATACCTTTCCTACCTTTTAAAATATATACATATATTTGACACTCACATTTGAAGCATTTGTGCCTGGAACAATTACTTTACAGAAATGTTCACGATACATACTCGTGGACCATTAAAATAAACACACACACACACACACACAAAAGGTTTTCATTGACATTCCTTTTTTCAGGGTGGGGAGATAAAACCCTACACACAATGAGTCTCAAATACCACAGTTCTTTTCTGTTACATCCCCCCTCTCAGAAAAAAAAATACTATTTAAAAGAAAATAAAAAACAACACCCACCCCAACCCCAAATTCTGTGTCTCTGGATTTTTTTTTTTTAAAGAAATGTCACTGGGTAGAGAGTTAGTTGGCTATGTGAGGATTAAGAGCTGTACAAGGTAGCAAGCACTCAGCATACATTTAATAACAGTCCTTGTAATATTTGGTCTTATAGTGATCACTACTGAATTGTGAAGCAGAAGGAAGTTGGTTTGTTATTAGCGGCAATGTTGATTTATGGAAGCAGGAGAATTTCCCACCTAACCCTAACCCTTTACAATAAAGGGAGGAAAGCCTTTTTTTTTGCACTCATAAAGAAAATCAGTTGATCAATGTCCAACTCTTCTGCCACTACATGCAGAGATAACACAACCACAGTAAGTACTGCTCATCTACATGGCTTGAAGGAGGAAAACCATAATTGGAAGAAAATTTTTATGTATGTCAATTTATGGATTGAGAAATTTTCTTCCCCAACCTCAGTTAGGAAGAATATAGTAACACTGTCCCTCAGATAAGTGTAATCTATGCTTGGTCTTTGCTTTTGGAAGAACGGCAATTTTAAGCTGCTACTCTTGAGCGGATATTGCTGATTTCCACAACTTGCAAGTGAAAACTGACAGACAGGAAACTGTCATATTTGGTCCTTTTTCTAATGGTGCCTTTTTGGGATATGATGAGAACTGTGTCAGTAAAGTGCTAGCAAGCTATTTTTTTTTTTGCTTAATGATCTGCTCCCAAACACATCAGCCTTTGATTTGATGAATGTTACTTGAACTGTAATGTTAAAGATGTCAACAAAATGAAAGCTTTAATACAAAATTATTAAGTGTGACACAAACCGAACATCTCAGCAATCGCTCATGCAAGCATAAGCAACACTGAGAGGAGAAAGGGCGAAGTCCAATTTGAAAAAACTGATAATTCATTCTCTCTGAAAAATACTGTGAAACATGTTTGATCAGTAGAAAAAGTAGTGAGAGTCAAATTCAATACTTCACTTCTGCCACCCAAATGTTTGACATGTCCCTTCTTCGTTCACCTTTTTCTTTCCAGGATCCATATCTGGATGCAGTGCGACACTGACCCATGAAGGTACAGTATCAAATCCAGACATGATGTCTTTGGAAATCAGACCTAGATTTTTTGCTAAACATGCAAGGTAGAGAGGGGGGAGAAGTGAAGACAAGGGACAGGTTATCAGCTAAAGAAGGGAACATGCTATCGTGGAGTGCTTCCAATTTATGCCAGATGGCATGCAATGCACAAAATGAAAAGGAGTGGTAGGAGAAATATCAGCTTTAAAAACAGTAAAAGTGGGAGGATGAGAAGCCAGGTAAGAACTTTGCTATGAAGAAAATGAGGAAGAGCACTAAGAAGTTCAGTTTAGGACCAATAGTAGTTTTCCAAAAATTACACTACAGACTAATTGAAGTAGCCATCACCAATAGTACTAAATCATGCCAACAACATTAGTTAGGCTCTAGTTAAACTGAAAATATTTTTTTAGAGAGGTAAGTCACAATACAGACCAAATACTGCACATTTTCTTCACTTTATCTTCCTAGACTCAAGTCAATGCCCTTCCCCACAAGTAGATTTGAGTGCAAAAAAAATAAAATGTTGACTATATGTGACCATCCTGTTATTTTTTCAAACCCATTGAGCAAAAAGAAAAAAGAAAAGAAAATCCCCTTCCAAAAGTGTGAGACCAACCCAGCTGAATGTATTTTCTGCTCTGGGAATTACTGGCAGACAATTGTGAAGGATGTTTTCTTTCCCCTTGCTATGATACTGAAGATTAGGAGTAATAGTAAAGAAAACAACAGGTAATAATTTCTCAACAGACCATACCATTCTTTGCTTGTCAGTCTGTTATCCTTATTTGGTAGTGGTGCAATAAGCAGAAAAAAAGCTACCCCTCATTTATAATGCAATATACAGATATATAAAATTAGACAATTTTTTTTTCTGTGTCTACTTGGTGCCTTAAAAAAAAAACACCACACACACACACAAAACAGAAATTAAATCCCCAAACAAAAAAAAGATTTAGATCTAACGTTAAACTCTACACATTATTGGATAATAATTGAAACTGACAAGAAGTTTATTTTCACTTGACACAGAAACATCAGGTGGTTCACAATGCTAACAAGGTAAATCCCTCTTGCACAGTCTCTCAAACTCCAGGCACTATCCACATGTGTCTTCAGGATGAGCTGGGTGGAAGTGGGCAGAGCTAGGAGCAAAGATAAGTCACTTTGTATCCCTGTAAATAAGCAGTTTGCCAGTGAAGCTACTAGTGATGTAATGCACTCTGGAAAAGCAGCTAGTTCCAACAGCATCTTTAGAAGGAATGGTGGGAAGAGGCCAGACTTCTACTCCTGCTCTACTTTCTCAATCCTTTCTTTGGGTTGAACTAGATTTTGGTGGAAGACCCAGGTCTGTAATCAGCTGCAAAGCGGAGCAAGATGAATGCCATGTGCAGCGAAGAAAGGTTCATGTGCTGGGAAGGAAGGCAGGGAGTCTCAGAAAAAAAAAAAAGCAAGTAGAATTAAAACTTTCTGCTTGCCTGCTGCTTCTGGTGCAAAACTGCCTCTCTTACAATCACTTTCTAGCAATCAAGCAGCAATCCTGGTCTGCCTACAAGGATCTAGTTTGGCTCTTCTGACAAAATGAACCTTCGAGTTCCCACCCTACATCACAACTGAAGGAAGGAAAATAGTGTAAAAGTGTCACCTTTTGACTTGTTTGGAATGTCAAGACACGAGATTAAAAAAAAAACAACCTGTGGTTTTACAAGTTTTTCAAATCCAGGTAATGATAGATTAGACTAAGTACAATATGAAGATGACTTTAGCTGATATATGGGTACTGATATTCCAATTTGGATTTTTGTTTCAAATTCCATACATGTTCATAGGTATGCTTAACTAAAGATACCTCAAAATCTTAACGTTTGAATCTTCTCTTGATATCCCCATCTGACCCCATATTAAATTTAACCCATTCTTAAACTATTAAACTGTTAAAATCATGTGATCTCAATGGGCTTGTGGCTCTACTGTCCACCCAAGTAGGAAGAAAGCAAGAAAGAATATTCTTCTCTCTTGGCTTTAAAGTGCATTATTCTCCCCCATGAAAATGTTTTTTTTTTTAAAAGAGAGGAGGGGAGAGGTATTTCTATCATGAGGGCCACTGTCTGCCTCAACAATGAGCATCAAGAAACAGCTGGGAAAGGACATGGCAAAGAGCTGCCAACTTTTTACATAAAGCAGTCATCTATATCTTTTGAAAGTTACATGGCTGGGGGAGTGCCTGAGTGCCTCATATGATAGCAAAAGCTACATTTTCTAAATGATCTTTGCCAAATAAGTAGGAAGGCACGAGGCTTTCAATACTCCCAACAGTAAACTAAACTAAAGGAGATCTGTCTATGGCAAGGGTCTCCAAACTTGGTGACTTTAAGGCTTGTGGACTTCAAACTCCCAGAATTCCAGTCAACATGGCTGCCTGAGGAATTCTGGGAGTTGAAGTTCACAAGGTTTAAACTTGCCGAGTTTGAAGATCCCTGGTCTATGGGTATATGTTAAGTTCAGAAAGTTCAAAAGCTAAAAACTTCAAATGCTGAGCATATTTCCTGCAGAGCTACAGCCCCATTTGTAGTCTCAGCTATACACTACAGTATTATGAATCCTAAAGACACTGGAATGCAGCAATACCCTATATTATAGGGACAGGACTAAACTGAC